>VXBC01001034.1:632807-710644 GCA_013399945.1 Ploceus nigricollis
GGCTCGCCCCTTGCCCGGCCCGCGCCGCACAAAGGGGACCCGCGCTGCCGCCTTTGTTCGGCCGAGCGGCGCCGGGACGGGAGGGCGGCGGGTGGCGCGCTGGGCGCTTCTCCCACACGGAGATTGTTCCTCCGGCACTGGCAGGCGCGGAGCAACTTCACCGGAGTTAATTTGGGTCTGTGATGAAAACTCCTCCACCTGTGCCAAACGCTGCTCGGCATCCAGCACTAAAGTCAGCCTACGCGCGGTGCTTCAGCTGCCTGTTTATGCCTCAGGAGCTGACTGGTGACTCCTGTTAAATTAAGGGTGGGTTTTTTATTGCTCAGGGTAGATGGCATCGTGAAGATTGGTATCTTAGTATTCTGTGCTTGGCAGCAACCGAGAAGCATTGAAAAACGAATTTCAGATATACCTTTGCCCCATTGTCTGTGGTAGGTCACAGATCTTTCAAACGTAGCTACTCGTATTGATCTACATGTGCAATTAAGGTACCTTTCTCAAAGCTTTTTTTTTTTCTTTCTTTCTTTTTCACCATATTTTAGTGTTCATCCTATAAATCTCCTCCAAGCTTACCGATTTAGTCATTCAAGTCCGGTACCTGAGGTCAACACATGCAGTCCTGTCACGCCAGTTAAAACAGTGGAAGTGGGAGAATTTCCCCTCATTCGCATCTAACTTAGAAGAAACTGACAAAATACCCTTCTATGAGGCCTTCTTTGAAGGACAATAAGACTTTAGTCGTTTGCATAGAGGTGGAATGAGCAGTCACTGTATACCCACAAGTGGACTCTTAAGAACGCAGCAACAAAAGTAGACTACCCTAGGGTTGTTATAACCAGGAGTAAACTCTAAGCAGCCTCTTTTAAAAGGTCTTTTCACATAATGTT
This sequence comes from Ploceus nigricollis, assembly GCA_013399945.1. NCBI lineage: Eukaryota > Metazoa > Chordata > Aves > Passeriformes > Ploceidae > Ploceus > Ploceus nigricollis. The sequence goes on from VXBC01001034.1 coordinate 633,695, forward strand.
CATTAAGCCCCAGCAGTTAAAAGATCCCACCCGGGAGCTCTCACTATGCCGAGTTCTGCTTCCCAGACTGAGAGGGGCAGAATAGCACAGGGCTTTAGATGTTAAGCCAGCTCCTCAGGTTTAGTACTAGACCATGTTGCATTTTTGTGCTCTGAAGAAGCATATGATTTACCAGTTCCCCTAGCTAATTAGCTAGAAATTTTCTGCATGGTCCATGAGGTATGTGAGGAAGGAGGGGAACCTGTGGCATGTGAGCTCTTCTGCATTACCCACACAGACCTTCTGCTTCCTGCACGTGTTAGCATAGCTGCACCAGAAAAAGGGAATGAAAAGTATGTGAATTTGAACATTTACTCCCATAGCTGTGTTGTAGGGGGAATCATTTCTTTGTTTTATCTTAAAAAATTATGTGCTTGGGGCTAAAAGGTCTGAAAATGTAAAACAGTGTAGTAAGCATGAAGAAGCCTGCCTAAGACATCAGTCAGCCTTAAATAAAGCCAACGTGCTAGAGGTGTAAGATGCATCCTAGGTGCTGTTGAGATCTGCTTGCTGCATTGTGCACTAGGGCCAGAAGCCAACCATCAGCCCTGCAGTGTGTGCTGAATGGAGCCTCTGCCACACAATGGCATAGTCATTTGTAACATGTCCAATCCACAGGCATCCCACCTCTTGTGGCCAACTTTTACAGGATGTGCATCGTGCCCTTCATTCTTTAGGCTGCCCTTACCGTGCAGCTGCTGCTGTACGTAGTAAGGGGAGGAGTAAGTAAATTCAACTCTAATGTGAAATTAGATGACCTGTTCTGGCCAGAAAATTTCCCAATTCCTAGTCAAAACAGAGGCTTATCAATATTTTAACTTCAGATGAATACGTAGATGTTTGCTAAAGCCTAGGTGCATGTATAGCAGTTCTGTTGTGCCCTTTCTGACAAAACAAACAAGAACTATGGAGTTGTTCCTTACACTACTACCTGCTAAGTTTTCACATCCAGGCATCAGATGATGAACTGCTTTATTAAATTATGCCACACCGTGCAGCTGCTGCCTCTGGGAAGAAGTATGGAATAATACAATTAATGCCTCACATTTTAATATAGCTACTAAAAAATTATCTTTGTTCTCACTGTCAAGACTAGTGACAGAAGCCTCAGACAGATGACCAACCCATTGAAGCAGTGGTGAGAGGTCCTGCCACTGCAAGGCAAGCTGCAGCCTTGAGCTCATCATGAACACCCATGGACTTTATCAAAACATGCCAGATCCCTTTAACAAAACCAGCACCCTGGCCCTAAGATGACATTTAAGGGTGCATTAAATGATTATCCTTGTACACAAACCTTTGTATTTAAAAACACTATAACCCCAGATTTATAAATCATATCTAAGACAAGAAACTAATTTTATAAACATGCATGTACCCAATTAAATTTGTTCAATAAGGCTGCTAAATAGGAGTAAAAATTGTGCATAAGAAATTGTGTTGTCTGGAACTAAGTCAAGAACCCCTGGAAATGAACATAAAATTATCACATTCCAGACTGATTTCTTCTTTGTGCTTTCCAAATAACAGATTATTTAAAAACGCATTAATCCTCTCAGTCCATTAAAATATTTCACAACTTTCAAAAGGTTTTGAGATAAAAAAATTAAAACCCCACCTATTGATCATAACTCTCTTCCTAAATCCATATTCTTGTAAGACCAAGAATAAAGCATTTATTGCTCTAATCAATTGGTTTACTCAGAAACAGCTGACACCACTTAAAATTGTGTTAATTAACGCAGGTTCTCAAGGTCCAGCTCTAATGCAGACAAGCTGTGTCCACCTTAAACAGAGCCTCGTTATTGTTCACGCTACTTGAATCTGCCATTAATAGTAAGTCTCCATCTCACAGCTGCTGCTAAACCTAAGGCCTGCTTGCATTCAAAGAGGATTTCGGTTCTAGTTTGGCACAGTATATGCTATTCACAAAGTCACCTGTAACTGTAAGAACGACTGAGAACAAAGCCAATCATTTTCCACTTGTTAGCTCTAAAATCCCTGCTGTGGAAAGTTTGGGGTTTTGATATGTCTTCCTTGTGTAGACTTATGTGTAATGCTCAAATACATTAAAAAATGCAGACTGCTGCCTGAATTACTGCAGCACTCCGGCTGAATAAGCCTCAGCAAGTCAAGTACTGAGTGGTGCAGCCTTCCTAGCTGTCCCTACCCCTATAAGGGTGTATAATATTTATCCTTTTAAATATTCTCTCCAGTCTACTGACCAGGAGGTGTGAGCTGGGGTCAGCCACAAGCTCAACTTGTTACAACAACAGGTTACAAGCTGTAACCTGCAACAGCTTCCCCCTCACGCCCTCACCAAGTATTTTAGTGTACCTGGCATTGGTTAAACCCATTAGTGAGGCATGTGCATGATCTCTGATGGTCAACCTGGTCTGCCTGCTCAGACTATCCAGCCATCACCTCAGCTGTGTCTGCTGAGCTGGGAGTGAGATGGCCAGACAAAACACTACTTTAGCCATCACAGCTGGATCAGCCTGTGTCTGCACACTACTGAGTAGCATGCACACATTCAACAAAGCTCAGTGAGCAATACTTCACAAAAACATGGCTGGGTTCTCTAGTCCTGTATTTGCTCTGGATAGTATTATATAAGTTTTGGGTTTTTTTACTTTGATCATTAACTTTGTAAGAAAACATATGAGCAACGTGTTACTCAGGCTATAAATGATGCAGGTATTTAGGAGTGATGGGAAAAGTGTTTTCTCAGTATTGTTTGAAGCAGGGGGCTTATAACAAAGGAGAGGTGTTAGTCATGCTGACCCATTCTTCTGGTGCTCAGTAAGAGAAAGAAACAAGTCAGAAACATGCACCTCAGCTTCTTGAAGGTCTCAGCACTACTTGGAATCACATAATTATGTAGAAAGAGACCCTTAAGGTCATCCAGTTCCAGCCTCACTGCCATAAGCAAGGGACACCTTCCAGTAGATGAGGTTGCTCAGAGCCCAGTCCAACCTGGCCTTGAAAATTTTCAGGGATAGGAACCTGTTCCAGTGTTTCATCACCCTCATAGTGAAGAATGTCTTCCTTATCTAATCTAAACCTACCCTCTCTCAGTTTAAAGCCATTACCCTTGTCCTATCTTTAGGACTGTTTATTTTCCAGTTTTGGAAGGTGTGTGGAGGTAATGCCAGCCAAAATGAAGGAACTGAAAGATGTGAGGCCATGACTGTGTCACTTGACATCCTGCCTCAACCCATGCAAGCAGAGAAATAGACACGTCTGCTCCTGTTTCCTGCATACACCTACTTAGAGAACACAGACCCATTAAAGCTGAGCCAGACAGATAGCTTTTCTTTAATTAGCTTGTCCTTTTAAGAGTCCCAGGAAAATTATTATAAGAAATACCATATGATTGCCCAAGAACAAATGAGATATGCTTTTAAACACCCTTTATTACTAACATTGCATAAGCATTCCAACAATCAAATCTAACAGTTTGTTATCATAGTTGCAATCCCTTTGGCTTAGTAGCAGCAAGATGAATAGCATGTCATATCTCTTATCAGCAAATAGCTGCCTGCCTTTGTAAACAAAACTGTCAAGACTGATTCTCCATACACATTTGCAAATTATACTCATTGGTTATGTGTCTTGTGGCATATTTAGTGTGCTGCCAAGGGAATGCTACCCTCTCATCAGTTTTATATGTTACCAAATCATAATATTGTCAAGGAACAGGTAGGTACCTTGCCAACTGTGGCTTGATTTCACCAATGTCTCCTACAGATCCCTGATTAAAAACTTACTTATTATCTAGTTTGGAAATATTCAAACCTAGCCGGTAAATGAGAAATAAATGTGATATCCTGATATTCAGCCTGCTCCAAAGAGCCCTGTGTCCTCATCCCAGCACCAGCATTTTACTTACTGTCTGGCCAGAAGGAATTCAATTTCTTGTTTCAGTTTAACTGTATGCAATATGATAATAACATCACTTATTCAGTGGTGGAAGAGAGTAAATTAGTTGTAATGTGTACCCTGTGCTCTAAGGATATAGAGCAAAATATGAACTTATACTATAAGTTCAACCCCCCACCACCCTTCGACATTTAATGTTTTTTTAATTTTATTTAATCTGCATAATAAATGCAGAGGACAAAGTCACTTACATTTTTTTAAAGGGAGGATTCCCTTTTTGTGATTTTTATATGGAAAAACCTCTGACCACACCACATAAACTATAATATATAATATATTAAATATATTAAAATACTGATACTAAAATTGCTGTAATGTTGTTGCTTTCACTTACAGAAGTAGGTTCATTTTTTGTATGAAAGCAACTATCATGCTAGTTTTGACATTTTACGTAAATGATGTGTAATAAAGTAATCTCATTTCAACAGAGAATTCTAATTAGTTGCCAGTAACACAATATAGTCTTGTATAATTACAAATTTTGTGTGTGAGGAGAGCCGCCTTGTTCTCATTACAGGAACTAAAACCACAGAGCATCACATTTCTCAGTATTGTACCAGAGGAATGTAGGAACACACTCATGACCACATTAGAGAATGGCACTAACAAGAGAATCAGTAACAGATAGCAAATGTGATGACACTAAACTGCGGATCATAATTCATCCATGGAAAAAGCCCCCACCCTACTCCTGTGCTCACATCAGCCTGCAGCACTCTGGCTGTTGCACAGTTCAAACACTGGGGCAGGCGTTTCTTCTCTTCAGCTCATCAAGCCAAGTGATGTTATCAGGGAAGTCTGGATCAGCAGGGGAAATGACAAAGATCTAGCAGATCTTACAGCACTGGGAGAGAGGGATTCCAGGAGCCATTGCCTGTTGCATGGTTTTCTCCCTTAAATCCCAGGAGCTAGAAAGTTTGAGAGGAGTCAAAATTGCTGAGTGTGATTGAGTATTGTCCAAGCCAGATGAGTTGCAGTGTGGATGTTTGAGTGTGAATAGATCCAAAAAGCAGCGAGGTCTGATTTCAAAGCCTCTCCATTATTTAAGTGTTGTGTGAGGTACAGAACTAGCTCAGAACTAGCAGGAGGAAAATGGCAAAACAACATACCAAGTTCTCAAGAACTAAACAGGGTTTGGATTGGTAAATCATTAATCCAGAAAGTGGTGTTTGAAAGAAAGCTTGATTTAGCCTTTTCTAAAGTTGTAGTTACTTGTTGTTTTCCTCAGAAAAGGAGGTTAGCTCAAGGATCTTGTTAAGGAATAAAAGAAGGAATATTAAAAGGTGAGCATGAACTGAGTTATATGTAGAAATTAATAACTTTTTGTTTAAACAACTATGATATATCAAAATAAAGATAAATTAATGAAAATGTTTATTTCATGGCATCTATTGTATCTCTACAATTTTGTAAGTATGAGGGCAGTCTGCTTGTACTGAAGTACTTTGCAATTACAGTAACACACTAATGTGACAAACAAAAATCTTAGCCAAAGTCTGAAATATAAGGTTAGCACATGGAACTGTGTATGCCTTTACTGTTATGTGCATGTTTTTTCTCCTCTTCAGTAAAGCTCTCTGCTTGAAGGAGCAGATGCCTCTTTCTGAAGAACTTCAGCCACAAGAATTGCTTCCCTGAACCAGCTCTTTCCCATTTTTTTCCCAGTCTTCATCAAGAGGCGTCCAGAAGACTGATGGTTTTAAGTTGCATGAGAGGTTTCACTTCCCCTTTGGTTTAGAGCTGGCAGCAAAGTTCTCTCCCTACCTCTGCACCTCATCTGGTGTGGGATCCTGCCAGGGCACAGGTTGAGTTGCATCCATGTCCCTCCGTGGTGTGGTGTCAGAGAGGGGTTATTTAAAGCAGTTCTGCAGAACATGAAACTACCCCACTTTCCAAGCTTTGCTTGTTCTTTTTCTCGTGGCTTCAGCAAGCAGCACAGCAGGCAGCTCAACATGGCCTTATACATTGTCTAAGCCCAATTGTGCAATGCTTCCATGGCACTCACCTGCAGCATTCCTCCAGTGGAGCTGCAGCTGCATTCCAGGCACTGCTCCTCCCAGGCCCTGCTTTGAAGAATGCATCAAATACCCTGGCAAGGGCAGATTGGGAAAAAAAAAAAAAAAAAAAATCAATCCGTGTTGCTGCATTGGAGCTGCTCAGAAAGGGCTTGCCACCCCCCAGAGTTGTCAGCTCTTGTTGCTAGTAGGTATTTGATCATACTTATATTGTGTGTGGGGGTACTGACTGTGTCTATGCTGGCTATTCCAAGAGCTTCTTTTGACAGCTCAGACATGAAAAGATTTGTTATTTTTTGAAATGTAATGGTAGAGGTTTTATACTTTGGGCCAGAGTGTCAGTGGAGGCTCTTTGGTGATGTGTGCATTGGAAGTGACAAGCAGTGAATAACTGACATCAGGCATAAGTAATATTTGTAGTCTGACTTTGATATGTTATTCTTTAAAAAATCCAGTCTGCAAATACAGTCTACATTTGTTAGCTTGAAAAGAAGGAAAGGGAATGAGTGCAAATACAGAGGAGATAAATGAATAACCATGACAAGGAGAAAAAGCAAGCAGAAATAAGCTGATAAAGATAAAAAGGAGTGGGATTATTAAAAGAGAGAATATAGACATACAAATGGATCAAAACTAGTATAAAATTTCTAAAAAGGAAGAGAAAAAATAGAAGATTAAAGGAATCACAGTGTAACAGGTCAGAAAAAAAGAAGTGTTTATAAACTCTATCTGAATTTCTATACGCAGCCAATAATGACTTCAGCACCCTATTAAATAAATGTGGTTTTTGTAAAACAGATATGTAATGAAGTTTCATTGATTGTGAGACACTGGTTTACAAGTAAAAAAGATTCTGTAAAGGTATTTAAAATATACAGCAGGATCAGGAGGGATGATGGGTATGTGTAGTGTAGAAGCAATTTGGATGGTGATGAAGTCACACCATAAAACAAATATTATGATTAGCCCCCATAAGAATAATGCAGTTTTTCAGCAAGAAATGACTTATTCCAGGGAAGACAGTTGAATGAACTTGTGGGGCTCTTTCAGAGACTCCAGTGAAGCCCATGACTGTATTTTCATTCAACTTTTTGCTTTTCTTTGATAATTATCTGTAGACTGGAAATGGCAATGAGACCAATAAGCTGTAAGATGGTATGTACTTTTCCTGAGTTCTTTATTCAACACTGCCAATTATTTTCTTTGAAAGCAGGAGCAGGTATAATCTAGCAGGGAAAAAATCTTTCAAGTCATTGAAGTATCTTCCAAAGGAAATATTTTACATCAGAAAAACAGAAGAGAGTGACATGCAGAGCTTCCAGAACGGGTCAATGCCTGAAGCAGAGTATCAGCTCCCATGTGGTGATGGTCTCATTATCACTCCCAAACAGCTTTTTAACATAGAAGAGTTGTCAGATAAAACTTCACATCAGTCAGTACACTTTTTCAATTTACTGAACACAATAACAGGAAAAGTATGCAAATCAGCATGTTTAAATAACATAAATCATGGAAGAGACACACTGTATATCCACGTAAAAAAAATAACAACAACAGGATTTTAATATTGTATTAAGGAGATGGAGCCTCAACTGCCTCTTTTCTGTACTTGGCTGTTTATAAGACTAAGTTGCAGCAGAAAAGCCATAAATTAAGCTTTTAAAAAGAGATGAAGCCAAGACTGGGTATGGCAGGGTAGGGACTGCACTCAGCTCTACTTCCAGAGCAGACGCTGGTGCTAAACAACTTCCAAATGTTTGCCTTTCCACAGCTGGGAACAGAGATGCCACTTTTGAAAATTATTTTTCTGTGCATCTGTTCCAGGAACTGAAGGAATATTTGTTATTTCCTCATTTCACAGGCCCTCTGCAAAATGCTATTTTAAAGTGTGTAAATTGTCAGGAAATCTTAGCTGGAAAGCACTACACAAAGCTAGGCATGTAATACCTTATTATTTAATAGATTAACTAGTGGAGTTATATATTGCTTACTTAATTGCTGAGTGCAACAATGCAGGTATTTATTTCACACTAAACATATCTGTTGTAGATGTTTGTAAAAATGGCAGTGTCTTCTAAATTTATCTTTAAAAGGGTGTGTAAAATGACTACAAAATATTGGGGTATTTTTTGAGGAAAACTGCACTCTGCAAAGATATGGTGTAGCATTGTAGTTATGTTACAGAATCTGAAAATATAATTTGCAACAAAAACTTTTCCATAAAAGTGTTATCTATTCTTTAAATAAATTTATTTAATTAAAATTTTTTTTACTTATTCTTTCTTTTACAGAATTTCAGAAATTACTCTTGAAGTCATTCCCAGTTGTTCAAATGGCAGATGTTTTATTAAAGGTGCCATATACTGGGATATATACTACTTTACTCATCAACCATTTTTCACTAGCAGCAAGGAGATTTTATGTGAATGAAGTGATAGGAACTATTGGTGCATGAGAAGAAAGATTGGATTCTTGTGTTTTATACCACATTAAAAGAGGCCTAATACAATTCACAGCTGCAGGAGAACCACTGTGCAATATTTAATGATATATTGTCACAAACTATGTGTGGAATTTTACTTGCAATCATAATTCCTGATTTTACAATGTTTAATAAAGATAAAAAGCACAACCTGAGTTCAGAAACATAAACCATCCTTTTTCAGGCATGCCTCCAACTTAATTTGTGCTTAGTTCACATTTTCAGTAATAGACTTCAACTACCACTCAAGCATTTTCCTGATTTTTGACCAGGTGTATTTAATATTCATAATCTATTAAAGAAACATAGAGAGAACACTATTAACCTTTAGAGAAATATTTATTTGTTGTTAATGCTGCAGATTTAAATTTAAGTATATATTCAAGATGTACATTCAGCTTCAAATAGATTCAGTTATACATTAAATGAAGTTTCTCCAGGCATATGTAAAATAGTTAAGAAGGCTGCATACAGCTGATTTCAAGGAGAAACATAAATGAATATTCTTGTCTACTAAAGTTTCCAACTTTTATTTCTTGTCTGCCTCAGTATATTATGCTCTACCTTACTTGGTTTTGCAAAGCTGTTATTAATGTGTTTTATTCATAAAAGAAAGTGACAAAGCCATGTTGCTAATCCTCTTGACTCTATAATAAATCACTGCTTGTTTGCTGTACTCTAATATGTATTTTCAATAATGCAGAAGCAAGCTTAGGTCCTTAGGTAACAAAAGGACCTAAATGTAAAGCAACTGCTCTTTCACCAAAAAAACCCAAAAAACAAAAAAACCCAAGCAAACAAAACAAACAAACAAAAAACCAAAAAACCCAAAAGTATCTAATCTCTCTAAAACCCCTTGTACTTCTTGGGCTTTCATGTGTGAGGTTTGCAGGTGCCAAGCTGTTTCCCTTCCTACTCTGTGCGTTGCTGTGCAGGGTCATTAAACCAGCCAGGTACAACTTGGTTTTGTAGCCACAGAATAAAGGATGGAGGGAGCAATATGTGCTGTCCTTTGCCTTTTTGTTAAACTTGGGCTTGACTTGCAGCAACATCGACTTTCTTTTGCTGAAAGTAATTTAAATATACCAGGCAGGAATGAATGTACAACTGTTGAGTATATTGTGCTTAGTCCCCTTCATAAGAAGCATGGAACACATTTTAATAGATGGATAATAAGCTAAGACTTCCTCTTTTTAAAAATTTTATTCTTTCTTTTTTATTTTTTTGTTATTTTATTGTACATATGGAGCATGTTAAATTCAATGTATACCCTTGCTAAAAATACCCAATGTTCAAAATACAGTCTCAAGTCAGAGCCGCTCATGTCTGAATCGCTGTCCTACATTATGCTACAAATTGCTACTGTTCATAAGAAATCTTGTATTATAAACAACAGTCTTCCTAGGCCTCAGGTGACTTTTAATGAAAGCATGTATTCCCTTTGTGTATTCCCTCAAATTTCTTGCCAGGTGTTAATCTTGAAATTTTGAAAGATTTCATTTTTTAAAACTTCAAAATATTTTGCAACACTGGCTATATAAGAATGCTCGCTAACTTTAAATATTCCATATTTCTAATATTATGTCTTTGTCATTACATGTGCCACTAGTAGAGGGAGTAATGGAAACTCTCTCCACCTGAATTAAGTGCACTCATAAGAAGGGGCTAAATGTCACTTGACCAAAATGAGCTACAGAGTACATTTTCCTGCACAAGTCCAGGTCTGCCTTGGCATACCACCTGAGTTTTTCTTGAGGGAAGGAATAGAACATCTCTAGGAATACAGTGAATCAGATATAAACTGACTCTGCCCTCAAGGGAGTCACATTCTATAATCACCATCAAGATTTCTAATGCTAATACAGTTGAAATTGTTGTCATTTTGCATTTTTCCCAGGAAGCACCTGGTGTTGCAATGTGGATATAACAGTTTCTACCTCTTTAGTCCTAAAGTGCCATAGAAACACTGTAGATACTTTGATTTCCTCTTCTTTGTTTCCTCTCTCTTAAGAGTGTCCCCCTTAAGAAAACACACAAGGAGCTTCCCACATTCCCCCAGAAGCACAGAGCATCTGCACTGGCTAAACCTGTGTCCTCAAGAATCTGCTTGCACCAGTCCTTTTCAACCATGGTGTGGTTGAACAAACTACAAAACCAGCTGCTGGCCACACCAGAGACCTTATTGCTGTGACACCTCACAACAAAGAAAAACAATGAAAGGGAAAAAAAGAGTTTTCATCCACCATTCCTCCACAGAGATACTGGGAAGGTGACACCTGTGGTTAAGGCAAGAGAAACCACCAAAACAATACATTTTTCCTTCTGAAAAATCACAATTGTACCATGGCAGAAAAATCAGAGAATGAGAGAAGTGCTCCATTTTGTATCGTTCCTCCATACAGAATTTATTGTCTTTCAAAACTTGAAGAAATTTTTTTTTTTAGAAGCTGCCATGTGAACCCAAGTCTCACCAGCTTCTTGGTGCTTAAGCTACTTTTGAAAAGGAGACTACATAATAAATCTTTTACTTGGGGATTAAAAAATGGTTATTAGGAGATATGCATCTGAGTAACATAACAACTTCTGGAAAATTTACCATGAAACAAAGAATACATATTTATGAGATTAGTTCAGTTCTCTTAACATACCATAGTTGTCCTGGAATATCATAAGAAATATGAATGCCGTAAGGTTGTAAACAACAGAAACTGCAATTACTGTAGAACTTAATACATTCTTCATATATGTGTTTACTTCCAACATAATATGCAGTATAGCTGCTTTGTAAGTAAACAAAAGTGATGCGTGTGCATGCAGTGATTCATATCTACAGCTATATTAAAAGAAACATGAAATATGCTAATACTGCAGGAAAGTATTTGCTAACAAGAATTATTTTTTTGCTTGTCTATGGAATAAATGTATTGTATATTGATAATCATTAACCATTCACTGTTAAATAATGTAAAACAAAACCAAAACCACCCAAAACAAACAAAAAAGCCCCAAGAAAAAGTCAACATATCATAATGAAGCCATACTTGTATGTTTCATTTAAGGCTTTTATTTCAATAGACAAGCCCTGGGAGTTAATGAATATATGTTCTTCTTATCTGAAACATTAATCTGATACTTGTTTTAGAAGTATTTGGGGGGAAATTACTCTATAATAATAAAGCTGTTGCTAGGAGGCCTGGAGAAACCTAAACCAATTTGGCTTGGAGAAACAGATAATCAGTGCCTTAGTGCTTTCTTTCTAACATGCCCCTCGTGCTTTTACCCAAGAGCAGGAAATCAGTGAGTGGAGAATAAATCTCCATTCTGATTGTTTACAGAGCATAATGAGGGCCTCAAGCAAAGAGATGCATCATTTGCTCTGTACCTGCAGCTGAACTGCATCCCATTTAATACCCGCAAACACCATGCCGGACGTGGAACAAAAAGCCGTCATTTTAGATGAACACACCATGACTCTGCAAGGGTATAATTATTTGGAGGAAAGTTTAAAATAGCTCATCCGAGAAAGTGTTTCTGGTTCTTTCAGATTTTATGGCAGTGGCCTCAAATTACAGTTCTCTCATTTTAATTTCTCTCATTTTCTTCCTTGTTAACAACTGATCCTGACATAATTTGCAGTCTTTATTTCTCTTGTCTCCCCCTTTTCCCAAATCCTGCTTCTTTTACTTTTTCTTCAATGCATGTCTCATTCTGGAGAGAAAGACTGAGATTTTGACAGCATTCCCCTCCCTCCCCACTCCATAAAAAATATACTTCCCATGCTTTCAGCTATGATCACTCAATGGCAGCATTTTCCAAGATGAAGCCTCTCTGGGGTCTTCAGTGACTCCCTGGGCATCTCCAGATTCCCACCCTATATTGCTCACCATGCCTTGCCTGTAGCATGGCTTACTCTCATTCTCTTTCTCGCCTCAGTATCTCTGACCCTCAAATCCAAAACCTCTTTTTTCTCTCTGAGCATGCAGTGTCTCTGTTTCTCTAGTACTCTCTCTTGGATCTCCTGTGGTTTCTCAAGGTCAAGCAGTTCTAAAATGGAACTTCTCTTACTTCTTCCTAAAACTTCTTCCTTCCCCCGCTGCTCTATCACCAGTATTAGGTTCCATCTTTCTCACTTCATTCTCTTCACATTAAGACTTTCACTAATTCTTTTTGCTTAATCTGGAACATTCATAACAGCAGCCCTTTTTTTAGTGGGTATGTGTTGCCACAGGCCCCTGGCTGGGGAATAATTAGCATTGACTCCATGATTCAGAGGGCTGATCAATTGCTTTATTATATCATCTTATACTATAGTATATTATACTATACTTATATTACACTATATTACACTAACAAGAACTATCACTAACTACCTAACTAGAAAAACCCCTGACTCTCTCCTGAGTCCCGACACAGCTGTGGATCCAATTGGTCAATGAATCCAAACAACCATCACCAGTATCCAATCAAGCAATCACCTTGGGTAAAAAATCTCCAGAACACATTCCACATGTGCACAACAACGAGCAGCAACAAGTGAGATAAGAATTGTTTTGATTCTCTTCTCTCTGCTTCTCTCACAGCCTTTCCCAGGAAAATGCCTGGGAAAGTCTATGCCTGCTCTCTGTGGCCAGAGAGCTGCTGCCACAGGTATGTGACAAAAAATAACTAACACTGATCCTCTCATAGTTGGGATTAACTACTTCTTACTACCCTTCTTTTTTAACCTTTACAATAGATGCCATTTCAAATAAACTTTACCCAACCTAAGGCTCAGGCACCACAACCCCCACAGATCTTGCTCACAGAATTCAGACTTCCTCATCCTCATTTTTAAGATTCTTTGCAGCTTCTATCTGACAATATCTCAGTCCCTCTGCTGTCCTCATATCTCTCTAGATAATACTTAAGATTTCTCTTCATTCCTCTTTTTCATGGTAGTCTTCCCTCTCCAAGCAAGTTTACTGCTCCTTCCTTTCTTGTTGCATTCCTTTTTTTCACCTCAAGCCTCTAAAGACATAAAAAATACTTTATATTAGAATCAACTATTAAGAACAAAAAACCCCAAAACAGCACCAAAACTGGTCAGAGCGTGTTTTTGACTTCTGATATTTACAGGTCAAAAGGAGGGCAAGAAAGGCATTTGTTGCGTTCCAAAGCAAGAAGAAAATACATTGTTGTTTGCCTGTCGTTGTATGAGGTACCACAAAGGGTTTCTGTAAATGGTATTACCTATGCTAAATTTCCTGCAGTCAAACCCCAACAGTGAGACTTTAATTTTTCTGTTGCAACAGTAATTTTCTTAAAGACTTGATCCAACAAAGTACTTAAACACTTGTTTGTGTTCAGACTTGTGAGTGACCTCACTGTAGATACTGGAATTGCACACCTCATATATTGCAATTAAGGAGACAAACAATTGTTCTACTCAAATTGTGCTTTAAGATAGCTTAGTGGTTTCTTACCTTCATTTTGCTTTCAGGACACAAAAGAAATAATTTAAAGAAACGTATCTTGCAAGATGCTGTATTTAAGCAGATTTTTCAGGTTTTAAAATACTTTTCGCTGAGGCATTAACTTTATTCTACAGACTGAGACATTAGTCTTCTGACTTTTATGGAAGTTCACAGATAAAATAAACACTATGTTAAAAAAAATGAAATCTCCTTATACTAACACCTGGGAATGAAAATTCTTGCAATTTCTTCTCTACCTCACATAAAAAACACCTTACCATAATAAAACATTTTAACAGTGTGTTCCTTTTAAGGGAATACTGATTTCCTCGGAAATAAAGATACGGATAAATGGACATTGAAATGTAGAAACATATGCCATAGAGCATTATTGATTAAAAAAAATGGTTGGTGTTCTTTCAGAGAAACTACTGCAAACTGTTATAGCATTAACAGTGGTTCAAACCCTTCAAAGTCTAATTGCCTTGTGTCTGGTGCCAAACCAAAAGGCCCAATGCATGCAGAAGAGAAAATAAGACATAATATATGTTTGGTATTAAAAAATTGATATATCCTTAAAATACCAGACAGCATAGGAGGAGTACTTGGAATACTGAGTAGCATTTATATAACACATAATAAATTTTAAGCTTACAAAGGAAAGAAACTTTTCTTTATAGTTAAAAGCAACTTTTTTACTCTTTTAAACATTTGCAAGTCAGTATTTCTCCTAATAATGAATAAACCTTCAAAATTTTGCTGTAATGATAAATACTTATCCCCTCCTCGGGGAAGGGAAGTTTAATGAGTTGATCATAAAATGAGTGTTCGACAAACTCACAGAGAATCTGTGAATGCAGCTGAAACAGCTTGGCTCAGTCTTCTGGATTTTAACCATTTTTTTCCTCCCAGAAGTTACCCCTTTTTGGATACCTTCCTCCAGCAAATGCCACCCTTTCTGATCTTCACTACCCTTCCACATATCCTTTTCCAGAAATTAATGCATTAAAGCGTCAGAATCACCCACTGCTTCAAAATATATATCACACTGAGACAATAGCTCTCAAGGTCACTTCCCAGAATCTTTTCTATTGATTAGCATTAAAAACTATTAGATGTCTGGCTGGGTGAGTGCCTGTTAAGCTACTGCTAGCAGCTTCTGAGGTTTTAGTCTGTTTTATGGAAGAGCACTTATAAGTTTGGATCTTTTTCTTCCAGGTATCCTATTGCTACATTTAAATATTACATAAGGTATGGGCTGGGAGCAAACCAGGGGATTTTCTCTTGTGGTGCACTGTTGATGAAGAGCACAAAGAGCTGAGCTCTGCATACCCTGAGTGTGCTGGATGGGAGTCAGCACAGCTCTGTGCAGCAGAGAAAGTCCCTTTCATCTGTGAGATCAGAGGTTCAGCCTCTGCGCCGATCAGACTGCTGCAGCTTTTAGCAGGGAACTTTGGATTTATGTTCCCATTTTTAAATATCTTGATCCGTGCTTGCTCCTAGCTCAGGAGCATCTCTGGGCATTGGGAGGATGAGTGTTAAGGAAAGGTGTTGACTTTTCACACATGTGGGGAGAGCTGTTGGTGTGTGTCTTCTGCCCAGTGCAGGGGAAAGCGCTGAGGACAGTGCTCTGAGATCAACCTCCTGGGAGCAGGCTCCCTGGCCAAATGCCATCTGCCTAGAGATCCTCTTCTTCCAAAACAGTTAGGAAACCATTTTCCCTCTTGCTGTTGTGGTGGACAATGTGCTGCTTGGCAAAGCAGACATTTCTGTGGTGTTACTGTATTCAGGCCTTGGGTAGCTCATATTTCTGAAGAAGAGCTGTGTATGATTCCAAAGTTCTTTTCTGTTCCTATCACATAGAGGGAAAAAATACCATGCAGTTAGTTTTTCATGCAAGGGTTAAAAGCTGCTGACTCTGTTTTCTGAGTTGGGGCCCCTGTTCTATCTATACACGTGCAAGTGACACTCATACCCACGAAACTCACTTAATTGAGGACTGAGTCATTCCCTCCTACGTTCAAACCCATGCTCCCAACAGCTGGTACACTGAATCTTTTGCAGCTTTTAGAGTTTTGGGAGGGTTTTGGTGGAACTTTCTTGTGTATATGCTATATATTTCTTGTTAAATCATGGTCACAGTCTTCCCTAACCCTGACATTCCCAGTTTCTACTGGCAGGGCATCAATAGCTTTTCTTCCTGTTGTCAGTTTTGCTACTCTTTCTCTTATAAAGATGCTTCTAGGAGTTTTGAGAGGTTTGATTCCTTTAGACAAAGACACCAGCATCAGCCTGGTTCCCATGGCTACAGCTCCTCAATCTCTACTCAATACAGACTTTTCAGCCACTCTCATTCAAAAAAAAAAAAAGAGTAAAATAAAAATCATTTCCTTATCTCTGGACGCTGCAAGCTGAATTGCAGCTTCCTCCTGTTATTCACACCGGCAGCAAGAAACCCTAAAGAGAAAACTTAAACACGTGAGTGTAAAGACTCATTGTGACTGTTCCATTCAAGGTTACTGCTGTCACAAACACATCATACAATCCTGCACATAAATCTGCCAGGATCCATCATGAAATAATTCCTAGGGTTTTTTTCTCTCATATTTTTCAGCGAGAGGATTGAGTGGATAATTCATTTTTCTGGTTTCCTTGAATAAATTTGGTTAAATGTTTGGCATTCTCAAATCAAATGAATAAAATGAACTGTTTTAGCCAAAATCAGAGCATTTTATTCCCCGTTTTAGCACTGAAGAACAAGACAAGCCAAAATAAAAACATTTCATTTTCAATGAGAGCAATTTGAACAACTGTAAGTAATAGAAAACACTAAAAAATAGAAAAATAGATATAGCTCTGGGAACCATATACAGAATAAAGTGAGAAATTTAATTCCTGTTCTCTTTTTTTCAGGCAAGCCAAGGTCCACTTCCCTGACTGAACAAGAGTTTTTTGCCTTGTTTCAATAAGTCTTTAAGGACTTTGCACAAAACCTAACTTAGCTTTAACAGTTTTCTTTCTCCATCATGTCATATTCTCTAGTGGAATAGTTAAAACAGTCTCCTGAAGTGCCCTTATACAGGGAGAAAATATCAGATTCAGGCTTTTCCGGTCCAGAAAGTGTCCCAACCCATTAGCTGGTCAGTGAGGATTTCTTTACTTCTCATTTCTAAGTCTAGTCACACGCATGGGCAAAATTCAATGAAGTATACAACTGTCTGCAGGATGAAGAAGCTTGCAGTGCTATAATTTAATAAACTGTTTTAAAAACTCTTTAGTTTTCTAGAGTTTTGCCAAAACAGCGTGTAGAATTTCAGAGGAGAACCAATTAACGCCTTATAGTCATGCATTAACATGCCATAAAACATCTGAGGGCCCAAAATACTTGATTTGGGTATAATTTAAACAAGAACAAGTCTAGAATGTCTGCGGGTTTCACACCGATTTACCACTGTATACATTGCCCAAACTGCACAAAACTCTAGAAAACAGAAAATCTTCTGGTAGCACAGTATCAACGACAGCTGGTTGAAACATTGCTTGAAACTAGCATTTTGCAAAAAAATATAGGCTTTCTTCTGAACTATGAATAAAATAGTAGCACTGTATATAAAATACCATGCCTTGATTTATTTTTCTCGGAACTGATGAAAAATATTAGCTGAACCAAGGAAAACCAGCCAGCTTTAGATACTAAAAATTGATTAGCTAAGAGAAAATACATTTAAATTCAATTATACTGGCAGACCTTTCTAAAGACACAGTTGCTTTTGGGACAAATATGAGGTGAAATTTCAGTGTGTAGGATTCCTATACAGTTTTCAGTTTGTTCTTTGTTCAGAGCCTGGATTAAATCGACCCTCAAAGTACTTCTGCAATGACACAGCTCTGCTCCACCAAGTGTCTGCCCTCATGGTGGTTTAGCTCACTGATCCCTCTGAGGGATTGTTCTCCTAGTGACAGGAATGGCAGGGCTGTGTAATGTCTGGGTTCCTCCACATGCCTCCCCTTGGCTCATAAGGAATGTATACATTTGACCAGGATTTAGGGATAACAAAGGACCAAGCTGGAATAGTTTCTTCGTCACAGGTTCCTGCTATGTGAGGATCAACTTTTCACCATGTGTGCGACAAGGCTGATGTTTTTCAAATCTCCTGCATATGTGTGGTACAAGTGGTCTCTGTGCACATTAAATACACAATCAGGGTCACTGTGGACCATCTGTGCACCACACATGGGTAACCTGACCCTTTCCATCATCATTAAGCATTATATTCATGCAATACAAAGCACAGGCTTAAATAATGGTCAGAGCAACTAAAATGAAATCAACCCACAGCCATCCACTCTCCTTCCATGCTGGGATCTGCCTCAGAAACCTCTTCTTCCCAAAGCTGTGAATAAAAGCAGGTTTCATTTGACCATTTCACAAATTTATCTGACCAGAAATATGCACTTCTGGGCAATTCAACCCCTCCTCAGCAGCACATTAAAATAGGTCAGATGAGCTGCTGCTTAAGACTGGCTATTTCTCTCTCTTTTTTGACAGAGAGCCTAAAATGAAAACCTAAGCAGTGAACACCCACCTGCCAAGGGCCATTACAGCTGGGTGAGAGGCATCACACTGTCTTTCAAAAAGCTTTTAGCTAGATCTAGGTCCTTTTAAAATGCTCTGTGCCTTTCCAGGGCTGCCTGCCATTGCATCTGTCCTGCCTTCAATCTGCTTGCCACTCGCAGGAGCACCTTCGGGCAAGCCTGAGGCCAACAGCAGGAGCTAACTCCACTTCCACAGTTTTCCTACACACCCACCACCTGGCTCATGGACTTCTGTGGGTCAGAAGACCTTGTGTACCTCTGCAAGGTCTCCTCAGCAAGTCTTCCCTCCCTAGATCTAATTGCTTAATTAGGAGTACACTTCCAACCCCTGCTACCAGCATCTTGAACTGACTGCTTGGGCACTAGCATTAAAGGAGAGTGAATGCAGTAAGAAGTCAAATGAGATGATGAGACTGGATTTTGCTCTTGAAACAGGGAAACCAAAGACTGTACCTTGTAATGATGAAATACATCCTATGTTCATTTTAAACTACCACTGGTGATGCTATTATTTTTCCTCAAATTAAAAGGAATTTTTTTGGGGGGAACTATTTTGCCTACTGTCATGGATCTGGAGCTTGGTTTGAAAGTAAAAATTGTGCAAGGAGCTCCTCCAACAGCTTTTTATCTGGGAGAAGTGGAGGTGAAATTTCTCTCAAAAGTCAAACTTGCATTTATATGCAACTTAGAACTTAACTACTCTCTCAAAATGAGCATTTGCACTTTTCAAATCATTAACATCCCCTTGGATACCAATTGCAGTAAACATTTAAAATGACAGTTTTTCTCAGAATTTTCATTACTCTAAGATGTAGCTCAAAGTGAAACTGCCTGTAATTTCAGGCAGATCAATGAAATCCACCTTATGCCAATCTATTCAAGAATGTACTCATTGAGTACAATTTAGAAAAAAACCTGTTAATTCTCCAGAATTAGGCTTCTTAAATACTTCCAGGTACTGCAAGTTAAATTTTGTTTAGTGCTGAAGAACAGACCTGTTTCCTGCTATATTTTTGAAACTCTACAATAGCCTTTCATCTCGCAAGTGTGTAACTGAAGTTTCAGTTAAGGTTATTATGTATGGCCTAATCTCTGTACAACACAACAGGAGCTTTTCAGTGATCTCCATGGCAAAAGAAATACTAAGAAATTAGCACAAGAACTACTCACTACATTTCTGAAGAATCTTTTGCTATCAAAGGTATGTTAAACATAGTCTGTTAAATCTGTTAACAACTTACTTCCCATCTAATTGTTCCCTTGAGAGTCATTGTTCTTTCATATGGTCTCTTTATAAAAATAATATACCAATAAAGTAATTAACATACGTAATATAATGTTTATTCATAAGATGTTCTCTCTACAGTAAGCCATTCTGACATACTCCCCTCTCTGAAGGTCTCACGAATTAATAATTAAGGAGGACTTATTTTTGGGGTTTTTCATTTGAACAACACTTTCAGACATGTAGTGTGATCCATGGTGTGTCTTACACAGAGCCGGGAGTTGGATTTGATGATTCTGATGGGTCCCTTCCAACTCAGTATATTCTATGATTCTGTAATGATAATTTTCCCTCATCTCACGAACTCGAGAAAATAAATCTAAGAAGCTGCCTGCTTCAAGGGGAGAATTCTCTCCTTTCACTGACAAATGGGATGTCAAGGCTGCTCCCCATAACAGCCAGCAAAGCTGAACACACATCCATGAAGAGCAAAGAGAACAATCCAAGGGGGGTGGTAACTCTCCATGCTCTTCAGTAGATCCAGGTGCTCTAGGAGACATTCTGTTTTGTGTCTTCCAGCTGCCTCTATCTTTCGTGGGGATGAGCAATCCTTGCTTATTCTTGAATCCTGTTCAGCCCCTGAACATCATGTCAATTTGGCTGGAGTGAACACTTTCCTTCTGTGACAGCCTTGGGTGAAAGTGGAAGGGCTCATAAAAGCTTGGTTGGTACCCTGATGTTTTTCTGGTTCCCTATCTGTTCCTCTGTACAGCATTGAGGGTACTCATAAATATTCAGAAATCATTTATGCACTCAAATTTTTAGTCTTCTTCAACTTAGTGAGCTATATCATCAAGTTTAGTATGCTAACTCCGGGGAATCCACTTTTTTCCCAAACCTTTTTCTTTATAAGGCTGGCATATATCACTCATTTATATTACCCTACAGCTCCATGGTGTGTTGTACATTTACTATACCACACGTTATTTCAAGATCAACATCCTGTGTTGAAGTTTTGCCTTAGCAGAGAGCTGACATAAAAGTGTTGAACCTCCCTACTACCTGGATTGCAAACACCAGAATTTATGGGGTGTCTATGGTATAGAGATTGACTCTTTCTCCATTAGATAGTATGTGCCCATTTGTGCTTTGATAGGTTGAAAAAAGTGGGATTGCTCAAGAGATTTGTAAATGACAGGTAACACCTCTGGAACTGAGCTTATGTTGCTCACCACCACCACCACCACCACACAGCTCTAGCATTGTTCTAGAGGCATTTACACGTTTTTCTTTCTCTATTCACCATGCTTCCATGCTGGCCTATTGGCTTATTTAGCCAATGAAAAACACATTCAATTAAAAAAAAAAAATTCTGTGTGGACAGCTTTTGTTTTGAGCAAACTTTTCCAGACTCCAGGAATACAAGAGATTAATTTGGTTAGGGTAGTGGTGGGAAAGGACTTTGCATCTCTCTCATTTTGAAGATTTTTGTGATTGTTACTTTTTATTAGAATGCAAGTGTTATAAAAACATTTGTTGAAAAAGCCTTTTGCCTTCTGCCTCATTGCTCTGATAGTACCTTCCACTGTGTAAAGTTGCATTATAACCAGTGAAAGACATAAATGGAGCATAAACAAATACAGCAATGTCTAAAGAGCCAGGATGTGGGTGTTTGAGAGATCCCATCACATATGCCCTTCTTGAGTCACTGACATGGTTACAGTCAGGCGAGATGCTGATATTTGACCTCCATTTCATAGGACAGGGTGAGCTGCTGACAGATGTTGACCTTACAGGCTTGCACATCTGCAGTGCTTCCCTGCCATTTGTGCAAAGTAGCTTTGATTAACTCATTTTCAGATTGTGCTTCAGTGCCCATTTGTTTTGCCTCGTTCCTGACAAAATGCAGTACGATCAATCTGAGTACAGAAAATGTGATCAGAAAATGATTGGATTTTACACACTTTTTAACATAGTGTGTCAGAATAAGAAACACAAACACATCACAATATTATTTTGTATATGTTTTGCATTTTTAATGTAGAATAATCTTTGAAACTGAGGCACCCTCTTTTATTCTATGATTGTAATAATCTGGATTTATTTTGTTCCTGGTAATGAAAGGAAATTGTATGCAAATTCTATTCCCAGACCAGCCAGATTAACAGCTGTAAAACCCTTCAACCTTCTAGTTGGCAAATGATTTATTGACATGACATTCAAATGTGTTTTGCTTCAGCATTAATGACAGGAGTTCCAGAACTTGTCACTAAGGTGATAAATGGATCCTTATAAGTATAGCCTTGAAAAACTGGGAATGGTGCCATTTTCCCCCTTCAATTTATTGAAAATCACCTCTCTTTACATTTACAGGAAGTAACAGCTTTGTTTTTCCATGCTGTAGTTATAATACATCACCATTTTGTTTATGAATAGTTAATTACTTTATTCGACCTCGTGTTATTGGGAGGGTATGGGTTAGTACACAGGAAAAGCACTCTGAAAGCAGCTGTTGCTGGACTGATTTTTTTTGACCTTGAAGAAGATAACTGGAATGAATAAAGCAGCCTAATGAAATATAATATAGTAAAACTGATATGGTCATGAAATGCACTGAGGGTGTATCCTAATGTGTCTGGTTTAAGCATATCTATGCAAGCTTATAAAAATGAGGAAAAGAGGTTCCACTACGTAAGGAAAAGTTGTTCCTCTACTGAGAAAAAAACATTGACACTGCAGCCTATAGCAGTTGCTGAAATATTTATGCAGATAAAAAATAACAGATTTAAACATCTTGTTGTAAAAGTTGGAGCTCTCTGATATTTGCAAAAGGAGGATGTGAGAACTGGTAAGTTTCACTCCTTCTCAAAGTGCAGAGAGGAATTCCATTTATCTTATATCAGAAGCTTTTACTCTGAAGATTCATATGTATTTGTGAAAAAGAACCAATTTTAGTGAATTTCTTATTTGGGATTTGGTTTCACAAAAATATTGTGAATCCAAAAAAATTAGTTCAATTTCCAAACCAAAGAATTCAGTCTGTTCATTCTATGATGGCTGTTATTTCAGCACACTGATTTAACTTGTAGAAAATAATTCTACAATGTTCAAATAAAAGTGAAACATTTTGTGCTGAAATGTTTCAATAATTTACATTTTTTCTTATTATTAACAGTGAACAAGTTGAGAAAATTTTCCTGATTGACTGTTTGACCTGGTGTGGGTGTGAAAAATTACTTTTAAAAAAAACCTTAGCAGTTTCCTGGGACACAGAGACCATTTCCATTCTTGTGTATTAACAAAATTTTGTAATAAACTCAATCTGTTCATATGGGTCTTTTGGTATTTTGAAAATGCTCTGCGTTCAAATGTCCCTGATAGGTTCACAGTGTTTGCTGTGTGACGCCAATTGGGTATTTCACAGCTCAGACACTGCACAGCTACCCAGGCATGCTGGGAAGACCCAAGTGTCAGACTGCAAGGGAGGGAGAAGGCAGGAGTGAGAATCGGTGTCGACTGCCCCAAATTCACTTCCTTGCAGCAGGGACCTCCTCAACTTGCTGCCTTAAGGTGCCTAAACTGAGCTGCTGTTATTCAGATGAAAATCAGGGCTTCTCTGCCAAACAAAGCAGGAGTAAACTCAGTGTGAGTGGATCAATTGCTCTGATGTAAAGCTCAGTACAAAATGCCACCAAGACTAGGAACAGCTTCTGCATCTCTAGCACAGACCATCCATTACAAACCCAACAGCCCAGGCACTGTAATTAATGCAGTGCCAGTAGTCTTTCAATGCAACTGTACTTTATCAGAACTTTAATGTGAAAAATTGGATTGAAATTCCTGGGAGAACAAATTTCCCTTCTCCAGTGAATCTGCAGCTCTTGTGCATAGCAATCCTCCAAAATTCATGAATCTGGAGAAAGAATAAGATGAAAGCAGAAAGTGACCTTGTATGTAAAAAGCTTAAAAGTAACAGGGAATTTACTGAACTTGAAATATTTAATGTTTAAATATTTAAATGTCTTAGAACATTTTTTATTAAACTTTTTTCCCCCATCCTTCATAACAGTAGTACGGCAACAACTCTATTATTGACTGTTCTATAAAGATTTATCTTCATCTTGGAAAAACTCAATCAGATTAATAGCTGGTATATTTCTGACTGTTGTTTGTTCTGGAAAATGAGGCCTGTTCTTTAGTCAATTAGATTTCCATGTAAAACTATCTGCTATGATTCCCAGGAGCTTTATTCCATGTGAAAAGTTAAAGGTAGGTTTCCCAAGTCTTATAGGAAACACTCCTACTGTTCAATAGTGCAGGATGCAATTTAAGGTCAGCATTAGTTAAGAGGAAAATATGAGCTGTTTTATATAGAACAGAAACCACAGGCCTTGCAAAATACCAGTAAAGTTTCAGTGCTGTGAGAAAAATAGTGATGCATTTTTTATTGTTATGAAATTCCTGATAAAGGTTGAAATAGCTTTCATAGCAGAGATTTAAACAAAGTTTCTATTACACTACTTCCTGGCATTTTATCAAATCAGATGGATGCAGACAACATATACTATTATCAACATCAATCCCACATTCAGACTCTCCAAAGCATCTGAAGACGTCTTTAGGAGTGGTTGGGGATTTTTGGCTAATTTGTCAATACCTATGGTGTAAACTGGAGACATAATGATGCTGTAAAGTAGCTCATTCTGATAACAGGCAACACCTTACATTGCTTTTAGTCTGTGTTGCTCATTGTTGGCTCCTTTCAGGCTGACTTGTGTTGAGGTGTCTGTGAAGTGCTGGGTTGGACTGGGTTGGACAACTTTGTGGTCCCCAGCAAAGTTGGCTGCTGTCTTCTGTAGCCTCCTGTGTCCTGTTTTCAAGAAGAAGGGTAGGTGGAGAAGCTGTGATAAAGAGAATGGTTAAGATTAGGAGATGATACATCAGCTTGTTTAGGTATGTAGTGCTTATTATATGCACTCATATATGAGGGAAGGAGGTGTGATTGCTGTGGAAAAGATGAGTCAAGGTGACTTAGAAGAACCAGAGGGTTGAGGAGGAATTCAGACCTCAGTTACCCAGACGAATGACTGTAAGTGAATTTCATGCCTGTTGATGAGAAAAGTAGGAACTACCCAAACATTAGAGAATTCTCAATTAACCTTATCAGGCCAGCAGAGGGTACAGGTTCTCGCCACAGCGTCATTAGGGCTCTGCTGAAAGCAGTCAATAAAAGACAGGCTATGCTGCAGAGGTAAGAATGGGATGATAAACTCTGCAGAAGGTATAATGCTGTAACCAAGTGTGCCTCCCCATCTAAAATACAAAGAGTAGCACTGGAGAGAGGAAAACATCAATTTCAGGAAAGAACGGTGGAAAAATCGTCCTGCAAAGTGGAAGTCCCTACAACAGAAAGTCAATGGAATCAGGAATTTAAAATTAATTTTAATGTGATTACAAATAATGACAGCAGTTTTAGGAAATAGCTAGAATATCTCATACATAGGCTAATCTTTACTGGATCAGGAGGAGACACAATGATGAGGGACAGCTAACCCGCTTGCACTTACTGAGAAGTTCTTAAATCATACATTGAAACATCTGCTGAGCACAGGTTGAAAGTACAGGTTGAGGATGGCATTTTTAGTGTAACAATTCCTGAATTCATATATTGCTTAGACATTAAAGAGGAAAGAATGATACAGAGTCACTAATATAGTTGCTCATAACTTTACCCCTAAACCACCTGAAATTTATTTTTCAGAGTTCCCTTGAATTTCTATGAAAAGTTAGTCTTAACATGACTTTTTTGTGCTCGTTCAGACATAAATCAAAAAAGAATCTTTACATCAAAAGATCAGCATGAGACCAACCTCTGAATGCTGACCTCAGAAAAGTAGTCTTGTGCTGCTACAAAATTAGACACTTCTGTGTTTCTGCTCTGAATAAGTTGTTAACCTTCACCCTTTTCCCAACATAAGCAGAAATAATCATTGGTACTTATCATTGTTACTCATTGTTTTCAAAACATATGTGTTTTGAAATCTTTGCCTTGAGAAGATTTTGCAAAAATTGCATATGTACAATTAAAACTAATGAGATATGAATAAAGTGTAGTTAACATGCCACAAAGACCCATTTGAAACAGGACTTTAAAGATGTGATTTGAACACTATGATCGGGAGCACCTGATGAGTGAAAATCCTAGACTGAAGAAAAGGCATAAAATGATAGATGATTAGAGAGGAAGGACAGATGCATTTGTTCCATAGATGTACTTTAAAAATTACTCATCTTTTAATTCGACTCCCATTGTAAGCCAAAGCCAAACTTCATATATTTCCAATTTATTTTCCTTTTCATGGTCCACTGGACTTGTCACACCTTGTATTCAGTGCAAGTTTTGGAAAGTGCTCACATTCACATTGTTACCTATTGTCTAAACCAGGCTGGGTTTGAACCCATGTTCCACAGTATGGATACCTGTGCTTGGCCAAGAGTCCTCTGACAGGGAATTGCTGAAGGTGAGCAGAACTGACAGTTTCTTTGGGTTTAAGGGCCAGGGTGACCCTAGCTTTCTAATTTGAGAGCAGGTTTTGTTCTCTGAGTCCAGAGGTAGCACTGCTTACTCCCTTGCATCTCAAAACTAGACTGAACAGAGGGGAAAATAAACATGTCTTTCACTATTTTCTAAGAGCAAGTTTAGATCTCTGCCCACCTGGTGTGCTGCCTATTCTGAATCTCACCTGAGGCAGCTGGCAGTTCTCGTGCACTGCAGGGTGAGCTGCAGTGTCCAAACCAGGGCAGCAGATTCCTTCTGAGGAGGCAGGGGACACTGGGCATTGCAGCACTCCCTGGAAGGCACAGCTGCATTCCACCCTCTAACTCAGCTGTGGAGAGCCTGAGGGCATTCTGGCACTTACTCAGACTTTTGAGAACCCTCTTAATAAATAGCAACAAAAGTAGAACAAAGAGTCAACATAGCATCACTTGCATGCTTTTACCAACCTGGTATACAAAGATCATGTAGTCATAAATAGTGTGATAGAACAGAAGGAATTATAAAAGCCATGTGGTCCAATGTTCAGGACAACACATTTCACAAAAACCTCAGTCATTCCTGCATAGGGATCAAAACTTGTGTTTGTAGAGAGGAGACAGATCCAACCTTGCTGTGAAGACTTAATGTCTTCACCACATACAGGGGCACACTGTTCCAGTGGCTAATTATCCACCCTTGCTGCTGGGAATGTGCTATTTCTGGTTTGATTTTGTTTAGCTTTTGCTCCTACTTCAGCTTTTTTTTTGTTGTTTTGTTTTGTTTTGTTTTATTTTGTTTTTTTTCTTGTTGTTGTTTTGTCTTGTCTTATTCTCTCTTTGCAAAATTAGAGACAGCAGCAGCCATTATTCTTTTTCTTATGTTGGCACTATTAGACTGTAACTGAATCACTGCTTAGCCAAATTCAGGCTGAGCACCTCAGATTTCAGTACCTACGTTGGATTTTCCATAGCACAAATTATTTCCGTTGTTCTTTCTGATCCCCCTTTTGTTTGCCCTTTTCTCTTTGACACCAGGATCAAACTGTTCCTGTGACAAACTTTATTGTCTTGTACACAGAGGTAATACCTCTCTCTCTGCTCTAGCTGCCTATCAAACCAAAGGTACCACTTCACAGGATGAATATTTTCTCTTTAGCCTATGCTGAGTTTGTTGGACTGGTGCAGCTGTGGAAAGGGAGGGAAGGGATGGAAATTTCTTCAGAGCAGTACAGAAAAACGACCTGCTGCTCCTTATGGAATAAGGAATAATAACTGCGGGTATTCCCCTGTATGCATGGGACAAGGTGATTTATTTCCAGTGTGGCTGGGCACCTACTGTTACTGTGCCACAGGATCTGCTGCCTGTGGAAACCTGGGGCAGGAGATCAAGACAGCACTGAGGCTGCAGACAGCCAGTTTTCACTGGATGAATGTCTGTGAACTTTGAAAATTCTACTGAATTGTGAATGTCAGGGTTGTAAAATACATACAGTGTTTTAAGTATGTGCCTCTGGGTTTGTACCTAAAACTGTTTTCTATCAGAATTGAGAGATCCTTTATGGTTATAGTCCTTTCACTTTCTGTGCATTATGCCAGCTATATTTTTAAGCAAGTGTATTCAAAATTGTTCAACAGACATTTTCTTCACATATATTTCAAACATATGCTTATCTAAAAGAGAATTTTAAAAATGAGATACATGCTGTCACTTATCTGCAGTTTACTTAAGTAACCTGCTATTACTTCTATTCCAGGACTGAATGAATCACATTTTTATAAGCAGAAGGAAACATAACCAAAAGATTTCCAGATAGTCTCTGTGGTCATTAGATCTAAGTAGCTGGTAGCATTAGTAATTTCACTGTGTGTTATCTGAATCTTTAGGCTTTGAATCATCTCCCAGTTTGGCTGTATGTTGTTCCTAAGCCAATTTTGAAAAAGGAAATTAGGCTCCTAATTTTGAAAGCTGGATGGCATCAGAGTGA
This sequence comes from Ploceus nigricollis, assembly GCA_013399945.1. NCBI lineage: Eukaryota > Metazoa > Chordata > Aves > Passeriformes > Ploceidae > Ploceus > Ploceus nigricollis. The sequence goes on from VXBC01001034.1 coordinate 661,969, forward strand.
ATTAGGCTCTAAAACCTGGCTTGATTCTGTTCACTATCTGTGCCTTGACTGCAAGGCACTGTAAGGCAGCCATGCCTTTGCAAGAATTTGTGGTTTCTTATTTTACACTGAAAAAGTTATCCTAAATACACAATATATTCAGCCATGAAATTTGCTAATGTATTTATATGCTGTTATGACTAACACAGGCAGCCTTAATTAATAAGTCACAATTTCATATTAGGTCCCTACTCACTAAGTGGCATCCGACTCAGTTAAAGGAAATCATCGGGCAAAGCTCTGGTGAGTGCTTTAGAAATACTGTAATGGCTGCACTGCAATTAATGAAGTGTTAGAGATAATCCATTGCCATCTGTCTTTATTTTGCTAAGCCACTCAAGCAGAGACCATATTTGAAGGGAGAAAAGAAAATCCAGATCTAGAAGAATACTGCAAATGAGTATTCACCAACATTTGTTCCAGCTCTGAGCAGCTGTTCAGTGTGATCGTGTTCATACCTCCTTTTATTCTCTATTCATGATCATTCCCACAAATGAGGTTTTTCTTCACACAAATACCTAATTGCGAAGGAGCACATTGCTATTCTTCTATTCACAGTGCTTTTGCCTCTCAGCCAGGGACCCAAATCAAACTGTCTGACTCTGCTGGTCGACAGCCGGCTGTTCACAACAACCTGGGAGCAGTTCTGAGGTGAGACTTGCACAAAGGGCTTTGGTACCAACGTCCCCAGGACTCCTCATTTCTGAACCTTGAGTGAAAGAGAGAACAAATGCAGAAATGACTGAGACTGTCAGGAATATGGCTCACTAAACCTTCTGGCCAGCTGCAGAGTTTCCTAAGCTCTAAGCTGGGCTGCAGCCCCAGGGGCTTGGAAAGGCTGGTCTGAAGGTAGGAAGCTCTTTTTCTTCTTTTTAACAGTGAGATACAATGAGGGCAACAATCCTTTCAAACGGCCGTACTCATATGCATACTTATATGAACATATGTTGTGGCAGTGCTGCATGGGGGTACAGATGGAATTCCCCTGTATCTGCACATCTCAGGAATCTTAAATGATTTTTTTTCTGTTTCTGGTTCTGCTTTCCCCCCTTCATCCTGGACACTCACCTCTCTGTCCTACTCACCCACCTTGTGTTCATCAAATTCAGATTCAGTTCAATCATTAGTATACTTGCACCACTCTGAAGACAACTAAGTCTCTTTTTAAAAAGGTTTAATTAGTCTTTGTCTGGAACACTGACCTACCAGTCAGTCCTATTAAACCAACAGAAATTCATGCCAGTAATTATAAGTCCTCAGCTCTCTCCAGGTGATGATTTTTGTCATAATGAAGGCAAAAACTCCAGTAAAATCAGAAAAAGATTGGTGAGCACCTTTAAAACAGTGTGAAAAGCACTGACCTTTATGACTGTTTCTTCCACTCAGTAAAATTGTCCAAATGAAACACTGACAGTTTTATTACCTAGTGGACTGTAATAAACCAAAATTCAATCTTCTTTTTTCGCTACAACTATTATTTTGGAGCATCTTGAAAGATTATGTTCTTCATGTCCAGAAACATACAATGCAGTAATTCAAGATACACCAAACAGTTTGCCAAATAGATTTTGACAAAGGTTCTTCACCAATATTTTACTGAGAATGAAAAATGAGCATCTCCTTTTTATTTATTCTCTCAGGAGCCTAGCAACCTCTCACTGTGCTTCAAGGGAAAACTCAGTGCTTCTGAAATGATAAAGTCTTTCATGCAATCTTTTAAGAAGGTTCCAGTGCCAAATGTCCATAATTTTTCATTTACTTTTTAATGGGATCTTTCTCAAATTCATATCTGGCATATTTTTGAGTAGTATTCACAGCAAAGCAACACCTTGTCTGCATAGGTATTTATTCCTGCAGAGATCTGCATTTTGATTTTATCTGTTTGTGAAATGAATTCTGACAGCTCAGCTTATCAGTAAAAATGAAGGCTGCTTTTACAAAATCAGTCTGCTCATGCAGACTGCTAAACATGCCCTGCTAAACAGGCTACAAAAGTCTAGCAGTTTCATGAGGGTGAGGAAGCCTCTGAGCCTGTTGGTTTCCACTTCATGACTTAATTATAATGCTTTGTAGAGTAAAGTAGTTCAAAAAGCTGAACAAAGAATGAAGACCTCTCCTTACTTGTTGGTAGCCAAATATTCCCACCTTTACCATTCATGAGTGTTTTATCCATGTTTGATTCCATTAAGAGAAATATGCACACATGGCAGAGGGACAGACATCACCTTTTACCTGCCATTATAGAATTGTAACCTAAGTGCTCTGACGGCTCCTTGGCAATTCCTGCCTCCTTTTAATGAGAACCTGGGGGAGAGGACTCCTCTCCCATTTTACTGAAATTGGAGGTTCCTAAAGGAGATGGGGTGGAAACTTTCCGCAGCACCATGAAATGGGCCCTTCTTTGGAAGCCCCATGCCTGCCTACAGGGAGAATGCCAGGGCAATGAGTTCTTCTCTTCCTTACTGGCATGGCTCTCTTGGAGAAGGCACCAATGTGGACAGACAATCACACTTTCTCAGCTGACACTCAAGCCTTGGCTTTCAAGTGATCCATGTCCCTGCCTTGGGTGACAGCTAGAACTGGTTATGCTATTTTGGGCTCTGTGATGACAGGAAGTAGAATTTACTGTGTACCTTCCTTTCTGATGGCTAGAAAATATCGTTTGATTGGCCTCAGTCCCGTTACTGTGAGTGATTTGAATTATAATGATACCTCTAATATTCTTCATAGAAAAATGTGCGGTATGCCATGGACCGCTGGAAAGAATGAACAAATCCATGGCTCATAATGATCAAAAACAGCTTTTGGTGCATCATTCTTCAATGGAGATTTGCCTGCAGCCTCTGTTTCTGTAGCATTTCTCTTTAAACATTTTCTCAGCGTCAATCTGTTGGTCATTCCATCACAGAAAAGAATCCTCCTTTGCAACATGTGATAAAGCTGCAAGCACACATAAAATATCTTAGATCATAGAGATTTTCTCAGAAGTGACTGATAATCAGAGAGATAAACTGACAGGGAGATAGTTGATGTAGAAGTAAGGCCTTGACATAAATCTTTCAAAGGAAAGGGAATAGCTGGCAAAGAAAATGAAAAATAGAATTTCAAATATTCAGGAGGTTGAATAGAAGTCTAGGGTACGGTGCACTCGTACATCCAGAATACCTACTCTGAGAGGAGAGTAAAAGTAAGTCAGAGCATCTGCTCTCCCAGCATTCATGTTTCAGTATTGTTTTGGTGTATGTTCCTGGTGTGACAGGGTCAGCAGTTCATTGCATCTAAATGCATGTTTGTCTCCTTATATGATCTTTCAGATCGTGTTTACTTGTTTACTTCAGTCCTCAGACGGGGATTTACCCAGTGAAAACTGGCTGCTGTGCATTTTGATGTTACAAGATGCAGAGCGCTGCACATCCCTATGTCTGAGGGCACAGTTAAGCCCTCAGAACAGCTGAATTGTGTCTTTGTACAACGGGGGATTTGATAATTGGGCAGATGAAGCATGAAGGAATGAAGCTAGAGAGCTGGTGGCCCAAATTCCAGGCTGAATCCAATAAATTGCATTGTAAGAATGATTTTTTGTTCTTAAAACATATTTATGGCAGGGCTGTAATGGAGATAAAGCAAATGTTATTTACTGCTCTAGTATCATTCAAATGTCATTCTTTTAGAAGCATGCTATGCTGCTCATAAGCAGGCACGGGGCTGCAGTCGAGTCATTGTGCTGTCTGCATTTGTAACTGCTCTCACTGAGCAAAATCCTAAGGCCATTCAGTGCCTGCGTGACGTGGAGCAGGGGCATGTCAGACACATATCCTGTTATGTTTGGGGTACAGTTAGAGGAAATAATAAGTTGCTTATAGTTTTAATCAGCAATGATTAGATGCATCTCTGCCAGATATGTAGAAAAAACATTAGTAATGTTCATGTCAGTGTTGCATCCAGATTCCTTGGTCAGTTGTGCATGGGAAAAGGAAGTATTTTGAAATATTGCCAACACATGGATATTAGGTTATTACTTTAATTGACTGCATCAGCAAATGCACAGAGGTATCACTTACCAGACAAGCTTCTCTTGCTTAGTCTCTGATAGTGGATTTCTGTTCACATTAATGGAGTTTCTAGAGCTTCCTAAGGAAAGAAATATGAGGAACAGACATCCCATTTATCATCCTCAGGCCAGTGGGGACACTGAATATTTTAACGGAGTTTTGACAAATTGTGTGTAAGTTGGTGATCTGGGAATGGAGTTCTGGAAACTATTGGCTATACATTTGTAAAAACAAGTAGGAAATTTAATATAGGAGCCAGAGGGAAGGAATATGCCAGTGTCATGCAGAGAGAAACTTACACTTGAGACAGGGAATAAGCTGTAGTTATAATTACAGAAAAAAAAATTGGCTGCACTGAAGGATGTTTTGTCACTGATTTCAGAAAGAATAGAATTTCATTCAGAGCATGTAGGAGTGAACAGTATTTGTTAGGATCATATCTTTGAGACAGATGCAGGTATAAACTAAAGGACAGATGCCCCAGAGAGAGCAGTAACAGTTAGGAATAAAATTACTTTTGTCCCTGAACAATGAACTTTGTGTATGGTTTTGTAATGGCATTTTTTTTGCTCTGCAGGGCAATTTGAGAAAATATGTTTTGTTCTTTCTCCTTCTTTAAATTTGATGCTTTCAAGCTGGTTTATTTGAAATGGAAAAAGAATGCAATCCTTAGGTAAGCACTTGCTGCTCCAGGAGAAAAGCTTTTGACATTTGTCTTATGCATGAATGTAGTGGCACTGAGTGGCAATCCCTAGAAAAGAAGCTTCACATCAGCACAGGGATTGACAGTACTGTGTATGTTGATGCCAACTTTGTGCAGGGCTGTGATCTCTCACTGACTCTACAGAAGTGTCACACTGCCCCTTCTTTCCAGACATGTCAGCAGGTCCTAAGAGCACATTTCTGTTAGCTGAGCGTTCCCATGGCACAGTGCTAAAAAAAGCAGCTATTAGTTCCTGACCTGAGATCTCAATGCAATACAAAATGCTTTCTCACAATACCTCTGCTTTAAAACCTGTAGGAAGCATTCTTATTTTGCTTCTTGTGCAGAGCTATTGTGCAGAAAGCAAGGCTGCAAGAGGAAATATGTGGACACAGAACATATTCTGCCAATGGCAAAACAGGCATTATGAACTTCATTGAAGTGTAAACCAAAGTTTGTTTTTAGCAGTAGGGAAAGCACTAAGGGTACATTCTATTCATTCCAGTTCTACCTGGGGTCCCAGACCTTCATAGAGGTGAAATTACAACAGTTCTGTGATGCCAGTGCTCAAGGAACTGTCTTTGCCCTGGGTGATACCTCATGAAGAGGATGTTATCTTAGCTGGACATTATCAGCTGTGTAATCTCAAGATTTGAAAAATTCCCTCTTCTAAGTGCATCATTAAAAATTAAAGAAATCTGGCTTCTCCTGAAACACTTTGGCAAGACTGCAAAGTTTTTAACTTCCTTGCTTCCATTTCCATGCTGGAAAATCAAGAGTGGGGGAAAGGTTTTTACTTTTTTTTTTTCCCACTTGATAGTCTAGTGTTTTGAATGCAGAAATTCAAGGACCATGGAACATAAATGTGCAATGAAAGAACTGATCTGACTGCCAGAACCTCAGCCAAGATTCAGTGCAGCTGTGTCTCAGCAAGGGGAGATAGGTCAGGAAGTGTCTGTATCATCCATATTGGTCTGGCTGCTCAGAATATCAATTCTGCTCATTGCTGTTTGATTATACACTGAGGAGAAGAGGAAAATTAACTTGCTCTCTGGAATGCAAGATGAGAAATAGTTTTGCTGCCCAGCCTTACATTTTTGAACTATGATTCTGCTGATATCAGCAGCTGTCTGCTGAATCATCTTTCTCTTTTGCTGTTGCCTTGGTCCTTTTAAAGGAAGAATAACCATGGCGAAATAAGATGGAGTAAAATACGGCTGAACTTCAAAGGGATTACTGCAGCAGGGACTGGAGACGCACAAAAAGGCACAGTAAATATAAAATGAACATAAACAGGTTCTACTGTTTCCACATGTGAGTTTCGATTGTTTTGAGACAAATATTCCAACCAAAAATAGAAATGGAAGCTCCTGAATAGCACAAAAATGATAACATACATGCACAGACACACACAGATACTTCCAAGCTTTCTGTTACACTGCCAGACCTTGGCAGCAGGAGATTATTAGCCTGTTTTTCAGAGTTTCAGGTCTAATTTTTTTCTCTTTTCTAACAGAATAATTTCACTGATTTCAAGAGATATGTTCCTCACTTTTCCAAGTATACCACGTATAGGCTGGAGAAATACATGTAACTTAACCAGACAAATAAATTTCCAGAGGCTTTTCTGCCTTCAGTGACAAACTGGGGGTTTAGTCTTGCCTGTCTAAACATAACAGTAAAGATTTGTTTGCTTTCACAAATGAATAATATTCCAGATTATCTTCTGTGCATTTCAGTTGCTATTTCTGCAAATATACACATATCTTCATTTGTCCTAAATTTTCTACTTTTTTCAATAAATAGCAAAACACAATAAATATTACTGGCACTGTTTATTAAAGTATACAGCAGGGTTTAATCCATATCATAGTTTTAAGACAAATATTCCATTTAGAATTAGTATAGTACAACTGAAAGCTGATAACAAAGTATAATGTCTAGAGCTGCTATGTATTTATCACAACTGAGGAAGTGCACTTCCATATGATCACTTCAATGAATTAGCACTTCTCCTAATGGAAAATTCCATTTAAAAAAAGTCTTCTGTTATTTTGTTTTTTGTTTGCATGTTCTGCTTCATTTTGGTTTGTGTTTGGTTTGGTTGAATTTTTTGTTGTTGTTTTTGTTGGGGTTTTTTTTGTGGGTTATTTTTGATAAAATGTCTCTGTTTTAGGATTCTGGGTCCAATCATCTTCCCCAGCCTTTGATAATACCACTTGGGTGGCAGGAGAAGTGCTCATAACTATGGTTTGTTTAGTGCTGTGCATGAGCACTTAGCCCTGAGCCTCCTGGGACATATGATTCTCCAAAAGCTGATGGAGGAAGGCAAAGTTGGACTTCTGCTCTGAATCTCTCTCCCAAAAGCCCATCCTCCTCTGCTGATTCCAAGAAAATTTCAGCTGCACTTTCCAGGGGAATATTACCAAATGGATAAGGAAATAGAGAGGCTGTTTAATATTCATGTGCTTTAGGGTGGTGTCTTGGTCAGTTTCTGGAACGTAATGAGGTAGTGCACAAAAGCTCTAGAAAGTCCTGGCTGATGACCGCAGGGCTGAGTGGAACGATACTAGTGGGATGGCCCCAGGCTGACCCAGGGCAGCTCACTAAGCCAGCAAAACCCTACCCTGTTTTTTCCCTTAGTCTTCTGCTGATTCAGGGGTTTGAATCATCTTGCTGTGAGGTCAGAGCAAGGTGAAAACGGAGAGGAGAAGGAAGAAGAGGAAGCGCCTGGCCCCTTCAGCAGCAGCAGTCTTCCAACAGAGCTCAGCCCAGCTCAGCTGATCACCTTTTGGCTCAATTCACATGAAATATTGAGATAAATTTAGAAAAATTGTTTGACACTCAAGATCTACTCATCCACCACCTCCACATATCAGTGAAGAACAGTTTATGCATGCAGAATTTCCAATCACTTCATATGCATTTTTACAATAATAATCACATGTCTGCATCTTGGGTTTAGCCCTGCTCAACAAGAGACAGATTTTCAGTCCCTGTCAGGTATGCAGTTTTTCTGTGTGGGTACGCTGCTCAGTGTGGTCCATTCAGCAGGAACTAGTTAATTTACTTGTGAGTTAATCCGGAAAACCTCTGTGGCAGTCTGAAACAAAGAGGGATTGATGAAAAAACAGACACAGCAGTCATTTATTTGGTGATGTGGTCTGAATAAGAGACGAACAGTAATGGGTTATTTAAACAAGCCCGCTTTATTGTCTTTGTGCTAACAAGATTCTGTGACATTACAGAAGGGGATCATCAAAAGGTCCAGTAAAGTTCCCTGCCCTTTAGTGTAAAATTTCTCCAGTTTCCTCCAGGCAGAAACAATCTGCTGACTAGTGGCATCTGCCCTGTGCTGCACAGGCTCTTTTAGGGTGAATGAAGTTGTGCTTCCTTCCACATTTTACTAATGGAAGTGAAGGAAGAATTGCTTGCCGGATGTCTACACATGTGCTTATGTATAACGCTACATATACACGCACATATATATACTAGGATATGTGTATGTGTGTGTGACTGTATGCATCATACATAGAGAGAGAGAGAAAGAGAGAGAGAAAGATGCTTATGGGTATATATAGGCAAAAAAATGCCTAAAATTTTAAACTAGACTTGCAAAAATATGACTTAGAGTTCGATCAAAGCAGCAAGGCAGGAAGTGAGTTCATATATTTCTGCTCCTGTAGTGTCTCTTTAGGTCAAGCATGCTGGCAGTAGGAAAAACATCTCCTTGTCAGCCTGTATCTGCAAAAAACAAATACATTCTGGTCGATGCCATCTGCCCCTTTAACGTGACTTAGGCACATAGGGTGGGTAATGCCAGAATGTTTTAGTGCCTGTCTAAGGCAAGTGAAGATGTTCAGCATTGATATGTGGAACAGTTGGAGATATGGCAGAGCAGACCAACAGAGATCCAGGAAACATGACCTATGAGGAAAGATTAAAAGGCTTGAACTTGTATATCCTAAAGAAGAAAAGATTAAGGAGAAGACAAAATAATAGCTTTCAAGTAAAGATGAAAAGACAAAAGGAATAAATTGTCTCTAGAACCATGATGAATCAGATAAGGGGGAATAAAATCAGATTGTATCAAGGAAGATTTAGGTCAGAGACTGTGAAACATTTCTGCAGGGAGCAAGTACATATGTACACACAGAGGAGATGTGACTGCCAGCACTGAGGTCTTCAGGAATAGAGCAGAAGAGAAACTATGTTGAGGGGCCTGGATTATTGTTTTCTGCAGAAGGCTGGAATTCTTAAGGCTCCTGCCAGGCTCATTTTCTGACTTTTTGGTAATTTTCAAGCTATTTTATCTGGTCCAGTGATTTCTGACTAGAAAATTGAATCAGTATGTATCAGGGACCCTTGGGATATGCTGGGGAATGACTAAGACATCTGAAGATCATGCATCTGCTACACAAGTGTGATATGCCCAGACAAGGAGAACACAGACCACAAAAGAATCTTTTTGGTATATTAGATATGATAGTTGGAAACACTGAAATTGGCTTTGTGTGCGCATGCAAGGGAGACAAATGCTCCTTCACTTCCCAGAACACGGAGAAATGCATTAAAACAAATGTTCTGGGTTAGGATTAAGCTTGACAAATCCAGGAAACTGAGAGTTAAACTTCTCACTCTTTCCCACAACTGAAAGCTGTTGTCCTTGGTCCTTGATGCGTAGCTTGAATTTTTGCATAGTTTAGTTAATTTAGAGGATTTAGGAAGGCTTGCTATAAATATTATGTAATAGTAACATTCTGTTGTATTAAGAATGAATAGCAAGGACTTTATCAGAGACAGGAGATGAAGTTTGAATCATGGCAAGGGGGTGTGTAGAAAATGATGTTAAAATAGATGTAGAAGCAGTTCAAGCATACTAATATATGCTAAATTTTTTTATCTTCAATTCAACTTGCTTTCTTCTGACCCCATTTTCCAAAGGACCAAACTATGTTGCAAAACCAGAAAACCAAGTACTGCATAATACTTTTTGGACTTTCTTGGATGCATTAACTCTAGGACTGCTTATGACTTCAGTGGATTTGAATCTTATGAATGCCTGATTGCAGTGTGTGGTGATAATATAACCAGCAACATAATTTATGTTCATAGTTTTGGAGGAGGGAGTGAAATCATAGAATATGCTACTTTGAATAGCAGTACACTATTTTATCATAGCATTTCGCCCTTTCAGCACCACCATCTGTCATGTTTTGAAAAACCCAGATAAAATAGAGTAGGGAATGAGGCTTATACACACAAATTACAATACCCATCCACTCTTTTCCCCCAGCATGCCCACAGATTGCTCGTAAGGTTGGGCTGTTACCCCTGCAAATTTCCAGTCAGAAATTTTGCAGGAAAGAAAAAATCATTAGAAATAAAGTAAGGAACGTGAACAGACAGAAAAAGAGCAAAGGAGAAAGGGATTCTTTAAGAGCAAGACTGCTAGCAGCAGGGCAGGTGGAAGGTAGAGAGCATTAGAAGGGCTCTCCACACATAGAGCAGTATTTGCAGATTGTCAGTGGGACTGATTTGTGACCCAGGCTTGAGATGCTACAGGTGTTAGCCTGCAGGGATGGAATGGTTTGCCATCAGCAGAGGGATCAGCCAGAAGCTGAGGCCAACCCCAAAGTACACAGTGTCCTCACCAACTGTCCTCTAGCAGGCAGAGCTGGGCGCTGGTAACAGGGTCCATCAACAGCATCCTCCCCCACCCAATAAGTGAAAATTCCAGGATCCATCCAGTTGGGAGCAGAAGAAGACAAGGACTGGAAACAAGGCTGCTATACAGATCCCAGGCCTGTCCATGAGTCTGGGTGAAAGGTAAGACCAAGCCTGAGCTGAAATAGGGTTCCTGGGCCCAAGAAAAGAGGTGGGATAGTACCTTAATGGTCACTAATCCGCATGGTACTGTGACATGGCGACCAAAATTTAAGGGTTTATACAGCATTGTCCTCCACAACCAGAGGGATTTATAGCCCAGTCTTGAGGAAAGTTAACAAAATGGAAATTGGACAATTTGGAATAATATGATTTCCAGGAGGACTTTATTAGTTATTTGATTATCCATCATTTAAAACCACTTCCTTTCCTAAGGAGCACACTTTCAATGGTCATATTAGATAATGTCACTTATTAGATCCTCCTGGAACTCAAATCTTGCCCAATTACCAAAACAGACAAGTTTGTATTGGCAGAAGCCTGTTACTGTGCAGTGTAGAAGGGAGGGCATGGAATACTGGAAAGGTTAATATGTAAGTAAGAAGCAGTCCCTGCTGCTTCAAATTGCTTGCCCCAGTTCTGACCTGACAGAATGGCAGAGAAAGGAAAATGTCATTAAAAAGCTACAGGTACTGGATTTTGAGTTGCATCTGGACTAAACATAGCCAGACAATGTTTTCTTAGCTCTTTCCACTTGTTTGAAGCAAGCTGTGTTCCTGTGAACTTTTCTGAGCATCAAATGTCAAGCCAAATCCAAGATTATTAAGTGATATGCATATCCTTTAACCTGACAGAGCAAAATTAGGTTTGGATTGGCTACTTAACACTGTGAATCAAGCTAAAACAAGCTTTGCTTTGTTTCCTAGTCTCAGAAGTCAGATGGTAGCACATGCCCTTGCACAGAAAGTCATGAGAGGGCTTTGCACCAATCCTGCCTTTGTGTTTATGGAGCCAGCTGATGGCAAGCAGGCACTGGCCCTTACCCCTCACCCCTGAAAAATTCACATCTTCGTGAAAATCCATAAGACAATTCAAGAGTCATTCTCCTGTGGTTGCAAGAGTCACAAAAGTGATTCTCCAAATTATGGATAAGTTGGTGGAAAAGAGGTCATCTGAATTGTGAGTAAAAAGAGCTGAGCTGGGGTTTGGTACATCCTATGCAATAAATATTTACATAGCTCATTCTGTTTCTATCCAGGAAGTTGAATGCTGTGCCCCAAGTTTTTGGCTTTTGGGGTTTTTTACAGTGAGAAATCACAAGCAGAGTTTGATGACAATTTTGGGCAGTGCTGGAACCCCAGCATTCTGCCAAGGGTCCTGCTGAAGGCGTGAGTTCAGCAGTTGGAAATTTCAAAGAATTCTATATATCTCTAGCTGGTATTAGCCTTCCATCTCCTGTAAAATGTGGCTACTAATATAAAATTAGATGGGAAATCTTGTGTTGTCGACATTCCATGGAGAAGGCTTAGCAGAGCTGTAGCTCCTGATTCTGCAATCTCCTTGTGTCTCTAGTACCGTAGTAGAAATCTTCTGCCATGTCACAGAGCCTAACTGTGGTCATCACAGCCTTGAGGACCAAGGAGAGACACAAGTAAGGGAGTTGTAGGGGATCTAGCACCCTCAGTGATTCCCTTCTGCTGGAATTCCCTGAAGGGCCAAATGGGAACAGCAGATGAGAATTTGGTGCTCCTCCATATCCAAGCCTTCCTCTACTTTAGTCAGAAGGCAGAGCAATGGAGTCCTCTTGCAGTATAAAAACAATATTTCAGGAATAGCTGAGCCCTTTTTATTCCAAAAGAAGATCTGTAGGGAGGAAAGTTTCTTTCAACACACAGGATGGGATGTTGCATTTCTGGCATTTACAGATACATATTTCTGATTCAGCTAAAAGTGTCCGGTACATATTTCATCAGAATTCTGTCTTAAATAAATCACAGGAAGAAAACCTTGGAAGAACAAGCATAAACTGTCAGCACATCTCTAACACTGAGACACTACTACGTGTTCCACACTTTCCTGTCCATAGTAGACTGTGAATGGAAAAGGAGCAAGCGTTTGGAATGGGTTCAGAAGCATGCCTTACAAAATAAAGTCCCTGTAAGATCACAGGGCTCTTGTTTGTTTGTGTTGAAGGAGATGGAAGCAACACGTCTCTCTAAGAAAGCAAGAAGTCTGCTTCACACCAGTGGCAACAGCTGTCACCTCCCCAAGTAGGTGTGAGCACCTAGAGAGGTTACAGGACAGCAGCCTGTTCACACCTCCTGGACTGGAGCTCTATGCTGGTGACAGAGCGCTTGCTGTAAAATTCAGCAGCTCCCACTGTCTGTTTTCATGCTGATTTTCCTCACTGCTTGTTCCTTGGCTTTTCAGCAGGCTCCATGGGCATCAGAGCACGTGCTTGCCTGGCACTCACCAGCAGTGTCTGCGAGCAGGGCGCTGACCTACGGTGAAGCTGGGGGGTTGCTGACTGGCTCCTGGACTCGGTAGCCATTGCCACTGGACTCCAAGCTTCCTGGCCCTCAATCCTCCTCACCTGGATGGGATTATGCATAGTGTTCCCACTACTTCACTTATTGCTCTCTGGGCTGTGTCTCTATGTCTTCTGATAACAGCTGAAGAATTTACTGACAGCAAGGTCACCAGTCTGGGGTGGAAGAAGGGCAGGGAGAAATGGTGTTTATTTCCAGTGTCCTAGGCCATTCTCTTTTTTCCTTAACCTCATGCTCAGCATACATTTTGTGGCCAAGGGTAGTAGTTTTTCATTATCCTTTGTTTTAATTTCATATTGGGCTAGGTTTGAAGTCACCTCCTCCCCAGACATTTCCTATTTCTGCAGTGGCTCTGAACATGGCACCTACTGCTATTATCACCATCAGATACCCTGGGGATAACTTTCAAGTCTTAAAATTCTTGAGGCAAGCATAATTATTTTATAATTAGAGAGTAAGTGGTGCAGTCCAGAGTATAAAGTATTGACAGAGACTATGACTCAAGGTTTAAATTTGAAGTTCACTTTGATGACCTGGAGCAAGACTCTGGCCTCATTTTTTTCACCTCTTGAGATGTGTAAACTTAATAGTCTCTTACAGTGTGTTTGCCCAGACAGACTCTACCAATCTACCAGTCCCTTTTTTCTCTTTGGGAAATAATCTAAGTATCATTGTAATGCAAAACCAAACAGATTTATAAAGCCAGAAGAGACCCCAGCAATCAACAGGTTACCATACACAGTAATAAAGAAAAGAATAAATATTTGAAGAAGGTGAAAAATGTGAAGTTTAATTTGCCTCCATTTGAACCTCTCCCTTTGGACTGTGTGACATGAGACTCTTGTTATTTACTTAAAGAGGTAGAATATTTTAGGGAATTTGAATGCAAAAAGCTGACTTACTGGTACTATACTTCAAATGTCACCTCGGAATCTGACACTGTGCAGCCATGAGTAGTTACAGCTGGAATATTTCACAGCACAGCAGTCATAAAGTTATTCCTTAATGTTGGAAAGTTGAATGAATGAAAACATCTAAAAATATTAATGTGCCTGCATATTGTAGATCTCTCTCTCCTGTGGCTGAAGGCAAGGTAAGAACAAATAAGAACATATGCTGGTATTTCTCCTTTGAATTTATTTTACCAATGTCCTTTAAAAAGCCTAGTCATTTTCAATAAGGTCTTAGATGGAACTTAGCACAGAAATCAAAATTACTTTGACATTTTAGAAAAACCCTTCTGAAGTATCCAATTTTTTCCTACGTTTTTAATGCTGTTTTCACAGTTCTTTACAAGCCTTATAACCTTGTGGTACCTTGATGACTTCTCCATCAGTGGATAATTAAAAGGCCATCAAGTTCCCATTGGCTGTGACTGACAGATGTCCTTTTAAACACATGGTTGCTGGGTAACAAGACCTTATACTATATTCCTTCCTCGAAATATTTGTCCTATTTTTTATATACTCCTGCCAGTAAGTGTGTCAGCATTCAGCCAGTGTGCTGGAGGGCAAAATGCTAGCTTGAGCTTTTTTTGTATCATGTGGTGCTTCCTAAAAGGAAAAATAGCCAGAACAACAGAAAAGCTTGCATACATTGTGTGGTGAAGGATTATATCAACTTCCACTTTCATACCATATTTTGCTGGCTGAATTGTTCTTTGAATAGAAATGCTTAAGGACTTCACTCCCATTTAGCTGTTTGTCCTCTTGAAAAGCCACTGAAATCTAAAGCACAATTGGGTATACAACGATGTGGCCCGACATGTCTGAATGACCTTTTGGATCATAATAAAGGATATTTAAGAGTTCCAATTTCTTGTGATGGTGACCAATGTATTGTGAAAAAAAGAAAAAAGAGAAAGAAAGAAGGTGAAATCAAATGGCAACCATGCAGAGTTTAGCAAGGATTCTGCAAAGACTGCTTAAAGTCTCTTGGGTACACTCCAAAAGTCCTTGAAATACCCCCAAGTCCCCCCACTCCATCTTAATAGCCTGCTGTAGTGCTCTTTGTGTGCATATCTTATGATAGCCTCTATTTGGCTGACTTTTCAGGAAACTTTGGTCCACTTACTGAAAAAAAAGAACAACAAACAAGCACAGAGAAAACTGAGAAAGCCCAGAGAGTAAAAGGCATTTGGGGACAGACTCTGGACTTTTTCAAATAATTGGGAACTTAAAAAAAATAAAAAGACATAGAGCTTTGTCATGAGATGCTGCACTTACAAGGATTAAGGAGCTGACTGTACATCTTTATACCAGTAAAGAACAGAGAGAAAGAAGCACAGTATTTGTTCCAGTAATTCCCCCAGGACTTTGTCTTTTTCATAGTTGTTTTGCTCTCAAGGATTGTTTTTCTGTTTCTTGCTCTACCACTCAGCCACTAAATGAACTTGTGAGAACAAACTAAACAGTGAATAAAGGCTGAGTACTGAATCTGTTAAAACATCTAGCAGATAACAGGATGGGATAGAGTTCCAGCTTCATCTGCATCATCATGAAAAGCCTAACAAAGTGGCAGCTTATTTCTGGCATTTTCTGTTTTAGAGGAGCTCAACTTTGTGACTTTGATGCTAACAGTCTATTTGATTTAAATAATAATATGGAAATAAACATCATATTGAGAGGGAGAATGGGTAGGAGATCAAATGCATTTACATACAAGGCGTATCTAGTGTACTCATCATAATTTAATATATATGTGAGCTAAATTTCAGTGAGTACACTGAAATCTAGTGTACTCATCATCATTTAATATATATGTGAGCTAAATTTCAGTGAGTACACTGAAATCTAGTGTACTCATCATCATTTAATATATATGTGAGCTAAATTCTCTCCTCAGATACAATGGCACAAATCCAGATTAATTTTATTGACTTTGATAGAAGTAATCTGGATTCACCATAACAAATGAGGGGAGGGAGGATATTTCTATGCAACAGCTTCTTATGAAAATTGCTGCTAAGTTTGCATTATTCAATCAAGATCTTCAGTGAATGAACAAATTCCAAGTCATTTCTATCAAAAGCCTTTAAAAGACTTGTTGCTTATTTGCTTGTAATCAAATAATTTGTCAGGAAACCAGCAGATAATGAGAAAACCTACTGCAGGAGGAAAACATGTTTTACAGCATTAATGAATATATTTGGGTAATATATCTTACTGATGACTGCTACCCTGCTCCTGCTCTGAAGAATACTTGCCATGACCCTCAGGGGCTGTTGCTCTAGAGCTGAGTACTGTGCAGCACTCAGAAGAACAATTCTTCCTCAATATTTACAGTATTTTTTTTCTCTCCCTCCCCATGAAACTGGTCTCAGATATCATTTGTGATGCTTCAGAAAGAAAGGCTCAGGCCTTTCTCTGACCTTCCAGGGAGGGCTCTTCCAGCATATGGCAATAATTTTAGTCCTCCAGATGTTCTCAGGTCCAGATGAACACGCAGGCAGCTCTTGCCTAGTACCAGCTGGTAGGGACTGCAGAATGGCTGCCTGGAATAGCAAGAGCAGATAACAACCTTCACAGCTGCTCTCCAGATCCAGATCTCCAGATCCACATGAGGAAAGCGAGGGATGAACAAGGCAGATGAGATGAGGGGAATGCTGAAACCAACCATTCTGCTCTGATCTTGATGGTGATATACTGCAGTCTGTATTCAAACACTGATTGTCTTTTGTCATTTCTGCATTTCTTGGTCACTAGGGGAAAGTTTGCACATCAAAATGCAGTTTACTAGAATTTGCAAAGGACTTCAGATTAGTAAATGAACTCTGTATGGGCTTATTTAATTAATGTCACAAACATTAACTAAGAGATGATGTTTAGAGAAACAGTAATTGGTGCTGTGGGTATATGGGTAAATGATGTGATTGGTTCCAGATTAAGTTTTCAAGTGAAAATTTCAGTGTTTGTGAACAGACCCTCTGCTTCCTCATGTAGCTCTAGTTAGGAAAAGATTGGATCAGGGAACAAACTATCTTTGTAGTTATTAAGACTGAGCCGATTTTACCTTCTGCTGATGCAGGGTGCAAAGGAACCAATTTAAATTCTCTCTCACCTGTAAGGGAAGTGAGCTTGTATCTCTTATAAAAGTGACCTAATCCCAGAATTACTGGTGTTTTGCTGAGGAATTCCCTGGACTGTCATAATTTCTGTTCCTAAGGCTGTTCAAATAACCTGAGAATTGTGCTACTCTTGAAATCCAGCAAAAAGAGAAGCAGAACAAGAGGTAAGGTTGCAGGGTAGAATTAGATGATGGTACATTACTGGAGCAGTGGTTTGGGGTTTTTTTGACTAAAGAAGTAACAGTCTTCAAGAAAATAGATAATTTCTTCATATTAAAAAGGCCAGACTTTAAGTTCTTAGTCTAAGCTATCAAGATGGAGGTTGTAATGTTCCCTGTTTACATACCCAGGCTTTGTTAAGAGTTAAAGGCTGGCTGCAACCTGAAAAAATGCTAATTGTTTTGCAAGTTTTGGCTTGCAATTAATTTTTTTTTTTTCTGTGAGAAATGACCCTTCTAAGAAAAAGATTTTCAATGTTTTTGTTCCTGGATTTAGTTTGCCAATTAACTGAACAAAAGGTTCTAAAATCACCAGGATACACAGCCAAAATCTTGTCTCTGGTAACTTGTTTTTTCCCTTCTGCTGGCAAGGAAGACCAATGAATTTTTCCTTTTTTCCCTTTCATTCTTGTCCTTACTTGCACTCTTTTACCCCTTTTCTGGTTCTTCCCTTCATCTCTGCTATTTGAGGGTTATTCACCCTCCATTTTCCTTACTCAGTAAGAGTCTTCATGCTTTCTGGGCTGCCAACATCAAAGAGGCTGCAGCAGCTCAGCAGAGCCTCAGGAGAGCAGAACAAAGGCATTAGGGCTACAAGGATGCCACATGAAATGATCTTGGGCCAGCTCCACTGCAGCAAGCATGGGAGCAGGGATGAAAAGGACAGTTGCTTCCCAGGGACCAACCAGGGCTTAGTTTGCACCTGAGTAAAGTACACAATTATTCTGAGAATAAAATATTTACACAATTGTCTTACTTTTGTTTTCTTTCTGGTTCTCCCCCTTATAGATTATTTTCCAATTACCGCCTTGAAAGCTTTTCTCATGTTCTACTTCTACCATCAGTGGAAAACAAGATAATAAACATTTGTTATTGGATAACATAATAAACTGTTGGTTTTACTCCATTGTGTTTATTTAATGATGTGACTCCAAATGATCTGGTCCTTTGGGGTGGGCTTTAAGGGATTCATGTCTCTGCAGAAAAATTACTGATTTCATTTTCTGCCCTTCCCATGGAAAAACAGGGACTGCTTCCATAGGAAATGAGCTATGTTCCAAATGATGGTGTGTAACAGAAGAATGCCTTGAGGACAATGCCTTCTACTCTGCATCAGGCATAAGAAGACCCTGGGTGGGTCTTTAAGATTTACCATGAAGATCTGCAGAAGTACAGGCTCATCATTATGAAAAGTTTCAAAAGGGGACAGATAGCAGGGACTTCATAACTCCCTGTGTCTCTCTCTCTCCATGTTGCTGTAGTTGTGGGTGGTCCTTGGGGGGTAAAAGGCGTTGAAATGTCATTGTCTTCCATATGTATAATGTCAATAGGCCTAAAAGAACCAAAAGGTGCTCCTGCTTTCTCCTCAGACTCTCTGTTTGACTCAACAGGTTCTAGTTCTCCAAGGTGGTGCCAAGACCTCAATGGGAGCAGGAGAAGGAAATGAAGTGCCATGTCCCATCTTCTCCTTATTGGGGGCCATGGGAAGGATTTGTGCATAGCAGCTCTCTATGAGAGAAGGAGTAGAAGGTGGGAATCACAGTCAGCTAAAACAGAGAAGAACTGTGCTTTAAACAACTCCTTATTTGACCATCATCCAGCATAAATCTTGGGTATAACCTGGGGTAGATTCCGCCATGCTGTGGAATAAACAGCATTGAAAACAATTGCTTCTGCAGAGAAAATGAGATGAAATATTTCTTCTTTTAAAAATTAATAGAAAATAAAGCATTTTCAGAGATATAGTGAACTTGACAAAATTGAGGAACCTTTATGCAATTACCAATACTCCTTCAGTGTATGCTGTTCTTCCGCAACTTTCCTTTCTCATAGTTGACCCAGAAAGCCTTAGAGATACATAATTCAGTGGGTGTTTCCTGTGGTGTTCTAGATGCAAACACAATGCAGAACTGTGACAAAGTAAGAGGCTGTAGGGTTTAACAGAAGTTAAGAGATTCATTTAAGTTGACAAGGATACAAGTAACCCAGATTTGATCTGGCCTGTATACAGATTCAGCCTCTCAGAAGATATCTACATTTTTTCAGATAATAATCACTAAAAAAAGAACAGTTAATGGCTGTATTCCTCGCTCTCCCAGACAAGAAAATGCCATGAAATATGACCATAAATCCAAGAGTATAAAACATGTACAGATATAATAATAAAACAGTAAGGATATGACAGCAACTCTCTGGCCACAGACAGCAGGCACAGACTTTCCCAGGCATTTTCCTGGGAAAGGCTGTGAGAGAAGCAGAGAGAAGAGAATCAAAACAATTCTTATCTCACTTGTTGCTGCTCCTTGTTGTGCACATGTGGAATGTGTTCTGGAGATTGTTTACCCAAGGTGATTGCTTGATTGGATTCTGGCGATGGTTGTTTGGATTCATTGACCAATTGGATCCACAGCTGTGTCGGGACTCTCAGGACAGAGTCAGGGGTTTTTCTAGTTAGCTAGGTAGTGAGAGCTCTTGGTAGTGTAATATAGTGTAATATAAGTATAGTAGAATGTAGTATAAGATGAGATAATAAAGCAATTGATCAGCCTTCTGCAATCATGGAGTCAATGCTAATTATTACCTGGCTGGGGGCCTGCAGCAACATAAGGATAACAGGAAAAATTCAAATTTCTATTTTTTAGGTAATAATATTTTATTTGGTGTACAGATAGAAGTGTGTTCAGCTCTAGGCACCCCAGTACAAGGGATATATACTGGAGAGAATCCAGTGAAGGGCTGCAAAGGTGTTTAAGGGACTGGAGCATCTTCCATGTGAGGAAAGGCTGAGAGAGCTGGGACTATTCAGCCTTGAGAAGAGATGGCTCAGGGGGATCTCATCAGTGTCTGTAAACACCTGACAAAGGAATGAAAGGAGGATTGAGCCAGACTCTTCTCAGTTGTGCCCAGAAGCAGGATTAGAGGTGATGGGCACAAATGGAAGCTCAGGAGAGTCTCTCTAAATGTCAGGAAATGCTTTTTCACTCTGAGTGTGACTGAGCACCAGCATAGGTTGTCCAGAGTGACTGTGGAACCTCCACCCTTGGAGATAGTTGAATATGAACATGGTCCTGGGAACTGCCTGTAGGTACCCCTGCTTGATCAGAGAGATTGGACCAGATGGCCTCCAGAGGTCCCATCCAACCTGAACCCTTCTGTGGTGCTGTAAAGGGAATTATAGCCCTGCAGCTCATTGGAGCTGAACTGCAGGCAAAGTGGTGGTTCACTGAATGAGTGGAATGCTATGAAGGCTCATTTTCCAGTGAAGTCAAGCACATCTTTTCCAGCCTTTTCTTCACTGGAACTAAAATTGTTTAGTAAAGACCAATCTGGAGAGAATTTTTTCCCCAAAGCTGAAGAGTAATGTGACAGATGAGAATGGCACTACATGTAGAAGATTATAGTTCATACAGAGGACAGATTTTCCACCCTGGAACATCATATTTTGTTTTGTAAGTAATTTCTATCATTGTTGCTTTCATAGTGAAGGATTTGCAAGGGAAATGTTGAAGCTGAACACTTAGCATTTTGGGATGTATCCTGAAAAAAATTCCTAGCTGTTAGGCAATGGATCCCAACTCTGCCTTGCCCACAGACAGCACTTCAACCACTCTTCCTTCTCTCAAGGGTGTCATTTGCATAACCATTGGTTTCACTGCATTAACTTACTCTTGCAATCTGCAGATGATAAAAGTCTGTAAGTGGAGGTGGAAACCCTGGAGATAAGGGAAAGTGGTGGGATTTTCTTTAGAAGCATTGATTCCCCTATGCAGGCTGTAAAAGAGAGACACAAGCCAAGTCTAAGCTGCCTGAGGGATGTCATTGTCCAGTCTTCTCTGGATTTCTGCTGGGAAAGCACCATCCAAACAACCCATAAACTGTCTTGAGTTTTCCTCCTATTTTTGGAGACTTGTTTATTGTGCAGGAGAGCACTTCAAACATTTCCTCAGTCTCCATGTGCTGTATTCCTGTAGCAATATAAAAGACAGTTATTCCAAACCCAGGAAGGGATAGGGGCCTGGGTAAAGGGGCCTGGATGAAGGTTGGAGATGCACTCTCTACAGGAAAAAGAAGAATCCAAACTTCTGTTCACTCTGATCATCTAACTCCACTGTGTGGGTGCCAGGATCTCTGTCTGCCAGTACCTGCTTCATGGGTTTCATAAGAAATGCCAGAATACTCAGGAAAATTGTATTTGTTGAATACTGTATAATCACAGCAAGGAAGAAGAACAAGCTGAAACTTTAAACATAAGATTCCCAAGTTCTTTAAAAATCAGATTTTTCTTTTCATCCAGCTGTCTGCTGGATTTTGCCTTTATTTGAATTGGAAGCAGCAGAAGTGTGATTCCCTACACCGTGGGATTGCAGTTGCAGGATGCTGTGGAATGAAACCCTATGGCCAAGAACAGACTGTGCTGTGTGAAGGACTGAGGATGTTGACAGTTCTCACAAATGAAGAAATTGTGACTGGATTTCAATCAGGTGGTGCATGGCTTTGGTAATAATTTTAAAGTGTGATGCTTTAAACAGAAACCTACAGGCCTTTACCTGGAGTGAACTGAAAATTTATACATCGAAAAACAAATAATTTGTCTTGTACTAAGAAAAATGACAAAAAGAAACAGTGTCAAACCATTGACATTTTGGGCAATATTTTGCCCTTAAATTACTGTCCAAGGATGCTCCTCCTGCATCTACAAGAGCACCAACTGGCACATTAGAAAGTGCATATTATGTATTTTTTTTCACAGAAGGCTTTTCTCAAATTGATCACAAAAGGAGGTTTAAGAAGCATAATGCCACACAAGAGAAAAGGGTATCTTATGAGAAGCACCTGGAAAGTGAACATAGGCAAGGGAGAGTAGGCACACAAGGATATTGAGTGGGATATATAATACCTGATGGTGTACAGCCTAAAGATTAATCTTATGTTTTGAACATGAGCTGTTTTGAAATACATGAATTAAAATAACATAATCCAAAATTAAAAACAAAACAAAACAAACAAAAAAACCACCCCAAAACAAACAAACCAAGACAAGCCCCCCTAGTTTAATAATGGTCAGATAACAGATTTTGTTATGAATGTGATTAAATAAAATGTTGCTTTCATGCATTTTTCCTGTCTGGTTTCCACCTGACATACCAGCACATTTGCCACAGAAGCCCTGATAGCACAAGTTGGTCTCATTTGATGTATTGGCTTGGATTGTGGCAGACTTCAAATCAGTTCCTGATTCAGTTCTAGTTTTCCATGATCAGTGCATGCCTGAGTTCTCCAAAGGATACTTTGAAGTGATAGTACAATAACACTGCCTTTGTCTGATGTGTCTGACAGTATTTGGCACTCTATCTCATACACAGTCTGGTCTTGCTAATAAAAATAACAGCCAACAATTCTATCATGTTCTTAATGCTGGTGAAGAAAATCTCTAAGATGCCATTGTTACTGAAGATAAATTATGACCATTATAAAAAAGTGGAACAGAATTCCTACCTGCTTTCCCTGCCCCCAACAAAATGCATTTTAGATTCACCAAAGCTTTATTTCAGCGGATCACAATATAGGGTCCATTCAGTCTGGGATGAGTGTTTGCTGCACATCCTCTAAAGCTCCAGAGTGACATTTGCCTTGCAGGCACACTATGGACTTTAGAGACAGTGCAGGCCCTGTACTGGCATTTGCAAAAATAATAGGCTATCCATCAGAGCAGTAATTTTCCTCACTCCAGGGTCTCAAGCTGAGAAAAGGTTAGTCCTACAGGCCTAAGGGAAACTGCAGAGCACAATAGAGCTCACAGCGCCGCATGATTGTTATAATTCCATGAGCTGATAAACACTGTTGTTGTTGATAACCATCTCAGTTTCCGAAGAAATATTATAAAGTGAGCTCAAGGTTTGGCACTGAAAAAGTTATTTATTTTTGCAGAGGTACTACATTGCTTTATCTGTTTTGCTTTTGCAAGTGCTAAATTAAACATGATAAAGGCAGAATCTTGAACCCTCAGGCATCTATGACAAAATGCAAATTTCCTGCTGCTTAGCTACAGCACCACAAACTCTTTGTTGGGAGCTCTTCATTCTGTAGAGAATACAAAACATTTGATCCTCTTTCCCTTGATGTCAATAGGGCTTTAACTTCATAGACAGCAGAGGCAGGCCCATAATAACCTTGTTTGATCAAGTTATTCCTAACAAATTTTAGCATGGTGTGATGAGGTTTCTCTGCCCCTGGAATATCTCAGATGTTCAGGAGCTCTCCCCAAGGCCAAGACAGTGGTTTTGGACAGAACTGAACTGCAAGGCTGGTCAATGAGATGCATAACAAACAACTTAAACTCCAGGAGCAGCATACTAAATTGCTCTTCCACCCCAAGTGCCTCATCATGACTGCCTCTTGCCTTTGCTCTCTCTAGCTGCTTTTTCTCTGTCCTCAGGAGAGTACAGAGGGTAAAAGGAGTGAGTTTGGCAATGAAGTCACAGATCCATAGTCTTAGGTACAGAAAGATGAGAGCAATTTCCTTCTCTTCTATCAAACTGAATGTTCAGGTCATGTCTTTCATCATGGCCAAGTGGCACTACGGGATATCAAGCCCATGGGTTTTTGGTTTATTTTTTTCCAAAATTTATTCATTATCTTTATGCATGTTTAAATTATTTATCTTGCTTATAGAGCTGCATGAATTCTGGGCATCTTTTCTAATTACTCACGTACTGAAATGTTTGGAATTGCAACTTTTTTTTTGCTTTGGGTTTAAAAATTGTATTTGGGCAGTATTCCAATAACAGAATTTACTAATAAAACCCATAACCCTTTGAGTTCTGAAACAATCTGTCTATCATTATCTGCTGAGTTGACATCGGTTTGCAAAAACTTTAGCTCCAGTGAGACAGGCTCTTTGCTTGTTTGGAATGACTGTGGCTTGTATATTAGTTCTGGGCAGCTCTATTTCTTGAAAGTTTTGACCCTATAGATTTATATTGGTCTATTTGATAAAGCTGGTAAATTGAAAAATATGCATTTTTTGTTCAAAGATTCTTTCTTTTTTGCTCCAGTTTCTTGTTTCTTGTATGAGTCTTATTATGTGATTTAAAAGCTCATCAGCATCATATAGCCATAAATGTCTTCAGCAAATCCATATCTTCTGTGTTTTGTGGTTGCTGAGCTGTGGCAGATGTTTATGCAAAGCAAATACATAAAGAAGACATATCACAAACAAGAAGTTATTTGTGCTGCAGAAAGTGTCATTTTTATTTTATTCCAACACATTGGAGGAGATAGAGACACACTAAACCAGAATGTACTTGGTCAACAAAGGTGATGAAAACATTCCTGTTTAGCTCCAATAGTTTACACCATGCTAAGTGCATTAAAGAACATCTGTTTCAGTGTGCATTGGAACTCCAGTGCATGTTGGATATCCATGATCTTATAGGCTTTCCAATAATTATACAGTAGACGGATTTTTTTTTTCTTTTTGTTTGTTCTGCGTATTTTTATTTCTTAACGCTTTGATGAAAACAAATTTTGGGTGAACAGTTGTTTGGATTGGTCTAGTTTGCTATCCAAACTTAGCAATTAATTTCCAATGTGTGCATCCAGGACAAACACTCTTTCTGTATCACAAGGAACAGCACAGAATGCAACCACTGCAAAAAGCAAGAAACTGTACCTAAATCTTATGTGTGAGCATTCACCACACATGCTGTTAGAGCACGGGCTGAATCTTCAGAGCTGCCCTTGATAATGATGTTCACTTTTTGCAGAAGGGGAAGGGGAGCACGACTTACACATCTGAGGTGACTTCTCCGTGTGACCTCCTGTGGCCAACCACCATGGGTTCACAGCCAGGTTTTCCACAGCAAGTCCTGCCAATCAAATCCCAGCTTATTCAACCAGCTTATTCAAGAAGCCTTCAGGCCTCCATCTTTCTTTGAAAACCAAATATTTCTAGTCTGGCCTTTTAAAGAGAAATTCAAAGCTCAATGCTGCTTGAATTGTCGAAGTTATAAAACTAGAAAGCAAGTAAAAAAAGAGTAGCAAAGAAATTGCCTCACGGTTATAGGTGTTTGGAATTGGCAGTATTTACAGCTTTTTACTAATCTTTTGAGAATAATGATGTCTAAAGAAATAGCTGAACACCTCAAGATTCTGGAACTAGAAAAATTTGCACAAGTATGTGTCCCCCTTTGGTTGTGTAAATTTCAATGCCTTCAGCTTCAGCCTGGAGATTCATTTACATTTCTAGCTGCTCCTTGGTCTCCTGCCACATTGTCCTAACCCCCAACAGCCTTTACTGCAGTCATGAATGTTCACATAAATGCCACTAGTCTCCTCCTGCTAAGAGTATGAGGAAGAAGATATGCAAACATAGGAACTGCCTCAAAACCAGTAGGACTCCAACAGTTTCCTTTCAGTACCCAAAAGCTCTTGGCCAAGCATAGACTGAAAAGCAAGAGGAGTGCGGCTATTGCATCATAAAATGTGCTTTCTGGCCTATTTCCCCTATTTAGCCTACCAGCCCCAGAAGACTTGAACTGATTCTTGCCTTTCTTCTTCACGCTTTCAGTTTTTAAAGAGGGATCCAGTGGCATCTTTCTTACAAGAAGTCAAAAGGACAAGGGAGGGAATGCAAGTGATGCCAGCAAAGGAGCCACCAATAATCAGGGGAAATGATCTTGCAAAGAGATTGTCTCCTGTCTGTCACCACTATCTATGAGGAAGAAAGCAACACTAGCAGAAAATGACCTGCTAGATTGTTTCTGCTTCTAGATCAATAAATAAAGACTCTGCAGTTCCCCTGGAAGATATCCTGCTGTCATTGCAGTCTGACTCCAACGCATTCAAGTCAAAATGAGATTAATATCTAACAGCAGCTACTTAATCACGAGCAACAACAACAGTCACCCTGGCTACCTTTGGATCAGGTTTTTAAATCATGGAGCAGATAGAGCTGCTGAGCTTTTCACCCAGAATGCAAATTAAAGGTAATTTATTAACATGGAGTCAGATCTAGAAAAACAAAGAGTTATCTGATTTTTTTTTCCATTGTAGTGTAGAAGATATCTGCTTAACAGAGATTCTTCATTGCACAAGGTAGGGAAAGGCAATTGTTCAATACTCAGAACATAGAATGAAATGTAGTGAAATCCACAATTAAAAGAAATCCTTGGTGTCCTAAGTTTTTGCCTAAAACTCTTCACACAGCTGATGATTTCTGTTGACATTGGTTGCTTACTCCCTCAAAGAACTTCCTGCGCAGCAAATCTTGTCTTAGGGGAAGAAAAAAGGAAGGAAGGACTCTAGGAAGGAAGGACTCCAGGAAGGACTCCAGGAAGGACTCAAGGAAGGAAGGAAGGAAGGAAGGAAATGTATAATGATTGAAATCTGCAGGCAATTAGGATTTTGCATATGTGGTTGCATATGTGGAAAAAACAGTTTTGGAATCTTCTAGCAGTTGACTTTTGTTTCTTTGTTTAAGGTTTGAATAAATAACTCAGAGGGATCTGAGATTCTTTGGTGTCTAAAATCTTATTAATGCAGAATTTTCAGGAGAGTTGATCTGACAGTTTTGTAGGATTATTTGAATAAAAAGCTGAGAAGTTGTCTTTTTAAGCTTGTGAAGAGATTTGTATCTTTCAGTGCTGAAGAAAGTTGATGCCAAATGAACACAGACTAGGCTCCACAAACACAATTTAAATCTCACTGGGGAGTATGAATATTTGGCACCTAATTTGGTCAAGATATCTATTTTTGGTTCCTCCTAAGACGGATTCAAATCTTCAAAGTCACAAGTTTACTCTGACTCACTCTGTGAACCCTCTCTCTTTCAGCTGTATTGGAAGGTCACCAATAGAGAATAACCTAATTTTTGCATCCAAGTCATGTGCTCAACATGAGGACATTCAGATGATACACTTCTTCTCTCTCTCAATGTCCATTTTTAAAAAAAATTTTATCCTGTTTAATGGCTGGGTAATATTATAACCAGTTTTTCAATCAGATAATGGATGGCCTATTCGAACTTGTCCTACTGCCCAGTAATCTACCTTTATTTTCAGTGGAAAAATGACAATTTGCACACATGGAAGCATCTGGGCCATCACTGCATCAAGTAGAGACATCAGGGAAAAGCTGTAGAATAATTTACCAAATAAGTGATTCCTAAGGATATTGTCATTTTTCTAAGTAATGTAAAAGAACAAAAACTGATCTGGAAGTTTTTTTATTCTTTTGTCTTCACTCTTAGGAAGTTGTTGTTTTGGAATATTTACATGGCAATGAATTGTTTAGTATATTCTTTCACATCTTATTCTGTTTTTGTGGTTCTTTGGCAAGTGATTAAGCCCTTTTTATACCCAGCACAAATTTCAGTTGCCACCTACCCCACCAGCTGAGTTTATGGAAACGATAGCTGGAGAATTTGGTAAGATACTCATAGGCTGTAAAAACCATTACATCAAGCTGGCAGTTAAGCACTAAATCAAGGAATGCAAAATGCTTTCACAGACTCAGGAGAATTAAAAACTGAAAAGAAAGAACTGATTAGGGAGCAAATCACAATCAGAATGTTCTAAGAATAATGCCAGCATTAAAATTCACTATGGGATGGACTCAAATTTAGAATTGATCCCAGACAGGGCAAGATGATTCATAATAATCTTGTAATATAGAGTTCTCTCTTAATCTGGACAGCTTCCATACATTGTTGCAACCCCAGAAATCCGAGTAATAAAAGATGCACAATGTTTAATTGGAGTTGGCAGTTAAACAAAACGTAGCAAATGCTGTCACATTTAAATTGATATCATTTTAAATGATTACACGGTAAAAGATTTCCCACTGTTTATCTGTAAAAATAAAGAAAAATAATGACTCCCATGACCATGGGGCATAGATTGCTATTTTTTCCTTCTATTTACAGCACAGACCATGGGAGGGAAATTATGCAAGGAGAGCAGCTCATCAGTTTTCAAACCAGGGGTTTCAATTGCAAATGCAGTGTGACAGCGGACATTTTCCTCTGTCAAAAAGTAATAAAGTAACTGAAGGGGAAGGAAAACGGGGCCTGCAAACAAATTGGTGATTCAGGAAATAAAAACAAATGACAGAAGTAGGAGTCAGTGACCAGGAAGCCTGAGGTGCTGCTTTGTGAGATGAACACAAACAAAATAAGAGAGCTTGACCAATGCTACGCTTTTGGTTTTAATTTGTTGACCAAATGGACATTTGGAGAGTAGTACAGATGCGCCCATTTCTAATGGTCTGCATCCATCCACTCCACATTCCTTCTAATTGCTCTTACAGGTGATACAGGCTTTTAGAGACACAAGAGCTTCAAATTATCGGGGTGTCAGAAGGGAATGGCAGCTCCTCATCTATACTGACATGCTGAGGTTGTGTACATAGCACTTGCCTGGCAGAAGGACTGTCTGGGAATAATACTCTGAAATTCAATCTTCTATCTCAAATTACTCCTCAAGGGTCTCTTAAAATGTTTTCATGAAGTTCTAGAATCTCCTCAGTAATGCTTGCGGTCTCTTCAGTTGCTTTCTTATTTGTGAATAATACATGGCTCACCAGCAGTATAAGTAATTACCTGGGAGTCTGAAACATCTATTTCTATCCAGATGATCTATTAGTTTCATTGTTTCTTTTCGTTAGCATCCTGCATACATCTGAAATGTTTATACATAGGCAGAAAAACTTACTCATGAGACAATTATGATGCATATAATTGTTACTGGGTTGAGCAAACTCATGATCCAGGCAGCCACAGGAAAAAAGGGAAATATCTTCCCTATTATTCATTTATGTATAGCGAGTGATAGCATTATAATGTCTTTTCAACAAAGATAATTAATGTTCTAAGTTCTCCTTCCACAACATACAGTCAAAATGTCCCTCTGAAACATAATTCTCATCAAGAAGCTTGAATGCATCAGAGAGTAACTGGATTTCATTCCAGGTAAACAATGGCACTTCTAGAACTTGACACCTGATGCCCAACTGATTTGTACTTCAAAACATTTGCACAGTGCAGTAACACTGGCAAAGCAGAACATCTGATCAACTCCATGGCTTTTTTCAATCACAGAAGTAAAAAAAGGCTTATCAAGAGCTGTTCTCCTTGCCAATGGACAAGTTACTCAGTTGCCAGATTTTTTGAAAGATCTGGTTATTCTCAAAGATCTGAGGGGGGGAAAGTCATTAAGGAAGATGTCACAGTTTTATCCTTATCTACCTAGACAGGGCTGTGTCTGGGTAAGCAAGCTCCTTGCCTTGCTCTGTTGCCCTGACTACCTGCTACAGGACAACATTCAACAAACTTATATTGTAATGTCACATTCTAATATTCTAGCTGGTCTTTTAACAAGTTACAGAGGAAGAAGATAAACGTCAAGCCTTTCCCATGTCTGTTACAAAATTAGAAGCGTTCTGTAAGGGTTTACAAACAAAGTGTGTTGACCTAGTTCTCGCCTTGCTCACTGTGAGACTGCAGTGGTTTAGTTTACCTGAATATGTGAAAAGAAAAAAGAAAAAAAACCAAAAAAACAAGCAGAAAGACAGGAATGGACTGAGATAAGCCACTTCTCCACAAACACTTAACAGTTGTTAAAAGACAATGCCAGGACAGGAAAATGCCTGGGGATTCAAAGATCTAAAAAATAAAGTTAAAAAAAATCTGGCAGATTTTAAAAGGGAGTTTTTTTCCAAAATAAATATTCTTTGGTTTTAAAAAAGCTTTTTAGTTATTGAATACCCCTTACTTCTAACTTTCAAAAGAAGAATGGCCAGGGCAAACATGGTCCAATGTGCTGTGTAAACACAACAGATAAACAGGACACTGAAGTAGAAAGAGATTTGAGAATCTCATCTTGGCTTCAAATGTAAGTGCCTGGTAAAAGAGAGTCTAATAAGAAAGCAGAAAAGGTGCAACCGGACAACAATGACCTGTAAAAACCTGGATTTGTTGGTAAAGTACTTACTGCTTTTCTAAGGAAGGCTCAGACATCTGTGCTAGTCAATAGAGTGAAAAGGGATGATCTTTTACTTCATGGTTTGTAGCTGAAAAACTGGTATATACAAAGCAATAAAAATATTTTAATGTCTAACAAAGAAATCTTTCTTACATTTAATTTCTTCACCTTCTCACCAAAATTAGTTATTTTATTCTTATTTTATTCTTATAAATAAGAATAAAAATAATACAACTTATTTTATTCTAATACACAAGTATATAACTCTTGCAACAAATTGAAAACATGTAGCTAAGACACAAATAGTAACAAACCAATTGCTTTTCTTTCACAATAGCCTTCCAACAAGGAATAATCATAATCACAACATTCATCTCCCACCCAAGCAACCTCAAGGATGACTCAGTCCTTAACCCTCCTCCTCCTCTCCATTGTCTGCTCAAACAAAGGAGATTTACAGTGGGCAGTCATGAGAGCCTGAAATAACCTGATATCCCTCCTTTGCTGTCTATCTTCTCCTTGTACTCTATCTTGAAATGAAGTCATAGCGCTACATTTGTGACATCCCATTCATTTCCATGGAAACAGATTACCAGTCCACAGGCGTTTATGGCTTCACTGCCACATAAAGAGAAGGAACTGATCTCTGTGAAAGAAAGCTCTCCCTGAAAACAGCAGCAATAGACGTGGTTTCTGATAGAAATAGACGTATTATCACATTTCTCATTTCCCTTTAAATTCCAATTGACATGCCTGAGACTGGATGCATGGCTGCACTTACATCCTTGTAATTAGTGATGCATTATTCATAGCGATTCATACCCGCTCTGAAAGATGTTATTTCAAGGCTCCATTCTACCTTACTTCCTCTTCTGGATTTTCAATTTTTCCCCTTACACAAGATATTCCAGTCAGAAAGCAAGCATCCTTCCCCACCTTCCATCATAATTTTTCTCCCATCATCCATCTTAGCTTTCAGAATCCATTCCAACATTATTCATCCTTCATGCCTTTCAAGGATCCTTCACAGGTGTCTGTTTTAATTTTGCATCTTATGTCATTTTTCCTAGTTTACTAATACCAGTAAGATATTCAGGAGGTAGAGGCCTGCCACAGCAACCAAAATGAACTAAATTCTGCCTAGTTCAGTAGTTTGGAGTTTGACCTAAATCTTTTAGTCCTGGGGATTATCACCAGCATTTTCCTTGGACTTCTCTTTCCATCGCTTGGTTACATTGCTGTAAATTAGGGCTGCCCTCAGGCTGTTCTGATTTGCACTCAAGCTGCCACTTGCCCATTGAGCTATTTGGAAACGTTGATGTTGGCTGCAGCACAGGCTCACTCCAACTGTTCATCCACATCTTTTCATCTAGAAGCCACAGGACACTGAATGGGAACAAATGTGAGGTCATTTGTCTTCATAATTGCTTATAAAGGACCTTGGTGGTCCTGTGCAAGTGTTTCAAAAATATCCCCCCTTCCCAAGTGACTCCAAACCAAATGGCCTGGTGTGAGTTACACCTGTGCTCTCCTTGTGTGCTTCTGGGCTATAAGAAGTTTTTTTTTCCATTTTCCTTGCTGCAGCTGTTCATGCTGTTGATGAGAAGTTCAGCAGGGCAGGATCTGCTGTTGTTTAAAAGGGGACCCTAAGTGACCTACCCTCACAGTCAGGCAGTAGACAGGATGAACACTTTTTCTGAGATCAGACAGAGACTGCAGAAGCAAGGGACAAGAAAGCATTGATCTAATGAGTCTTTCATCTGAGGAAAGCTGCCCAGTGGGGAGACAGTGTGGGATGACACAGAATCAGATGAGTGTCTGAGCTCCAGTTGAAGGCAAGGAAAAGGGGATGTTTATAAACCAGGAGAAGCTGCACAGCAGTGTCTCTGTCCTGGAGCTGAGCACACCTGCCCCTGAGTCATTCAGCAGGATGTAAATCCAGGGTGATACTCTGTGATACTAAGTTCAAGGCAAGAGTGAAATCTGGCTGTTGTGCTACCTGCCTTTTAGATGGCAACCTGCAAACAGCTCACAGGCACAGTGAATGCATCCAAAGAAAAGCAGTGAAGTGGATGAGGGGTCTGGAGCACAAGTCATGTGAGGAGTGGCTGGGTGAGCTGGGGTTGTTTTATCTGGAGAAAAGGAGACTCAGTTAGGATCTTACTGCTCTCTGTAACTACCTGAAAGGAGGTTGCACTGACGTGGGGATTGGTTTCTTCTCCCAGGTCTGTAGCTGTGCCAGGGAAGGTTTAGATTGGATATTAGGATAAAATTCTTCACTGAAAGGGTGGTCAAGCATTGAAACAGGCTGCCCAGGGAAGTGGCTGAGTCATTAACCCCAGAGGTATTCAAAAATCATGTATGCGTGGTGCTTAGGGACATGGTTGAGTGGTGACCTTGGCAGCACTAGTTTAACTGCTGGGTTCAATGATCTTAAAGATCCTTTCCAACCTGAATGATTCTGTGATTGTATGAGATAGACTCAAGGGTAGGGGTAATAACAGAAAAAGTGGAAGAGAAAGAAAGTCAGATATGAATGATCCACATAGCTCCATTTGTTTCTCCCAGGAACATGTATTTTAATGCACTCAGTACCAAAGATAGGAAGATCTGCTCTAAGTCAGAACCCATTAAAATATTGCCATGTATAAATTTTGGAAAATAACTTTAAACAGAAGATAAAACATATACTAAATTAACATATAGACAGAAAATATGATAAAAAGTAAAAGACTATTTTGTTGGTATAGTATTTATTAATATACTGTCGAGTGGTCTTCAGTGTAAAAGAGTGGCCTCTGATTAAAAAAATGTTCCCAGGGAAGGCCATGGCACTCCTTATCTGTGTAATGATGGTAGGTTTGTGCTGTACTTTGGTAGCAGACTACCAGAAACCTTTGTTTGTTTTATCAACTAATTCATTATGATTTATTATCATGAATAATTCATGAATGTAACATAAAAAGTACATTTTCATTTTTCTGGGCATCATGGAAGCTTCTCATGACACCTTTTCACCTTATATATTTCATTAGACATTTCCATCAGCTGGTTTCACAAATGTCATAAATAATATGTGTGGCTTTGGTTCATCATGAAGTACTATTTTGAGGCTGCATGCCCATGCTGTATCCTGTGTACTTGTAGTTTCCCTGTCTGAGGGGTTACGTGAGTGGGGCAGAGTTTACACCATACCTAAAAATTCCTAACATGCAGGTTATACCAGTGTTCAGACCACCACTGAAAGTCTCCTGGCACACATAACTTTTGGCATTATGTTATTTCTGAGAAAAAAATCCAAGGCTGTTGATGCTGTTAAGCAACTCCTTTACTGAATTTGCCTGGGTCAAGCATTAACAGTGATACTACACTACACATTAACAGAAACACAAAGGTGTACATTTTAAAATAAATCATTTTCTAGACTCATTTTGTCTCTTAACAGCAGCCTACACTAGCATCAGAAAGTAATACAGAGCGAGTTAGCACTTGGCTCACCTGTACAGAGAAATTGGGCATTGCCATGCTCTTTTTAAAGCCAGGAGAAGCAAAGAGATCAAAACCAATGTTTTCAGTCAGTGTTAGCTCAGGTACTTGCATTAGAAAAGACTAAAAGGAGACTGAAGTCCACATCTCTCCTACAGTACCTGCAATACTTTTCCAGAAACATGTTCCTGAGAACTTCTTGCAACTCAAAATACCTTGATTGTTCATCATTGAGTATGGAAGATATATACTGTCACTCAAAACACCCTCTAAATGCTCTTCTGTAAGCAGAAGGACTTGATTTGCTCTCTTGTCTTTATCACTCATTCAAGTGATCTTTCATGACCCAGATTTTTTTAACCTAGATTTTTTTTTTTATTTCCTAAAGTTCACCTCCTTGAATAAAAGTACCAACATAAATTACCTGCTTTAGGAAAGTGTTGAACATCTGTGATACCTTGTTTACCTTGGATCTGCCTGAACAATCCCCTTTTTGTCATTGATGTCCCAGTTGAGGAAGTTTAGGAATAAAGAGATGTCATAAAGGTGACTGAAACTACACAGAAGAGTAGAAGAAACAGAAGACCAGCCACAGCAGGGGATCCCTGGTAGGTGGAAGCCCTGCTGAAACAGGGTTCTTTGGACAAACAGCAAAGTCTGCTTTCTGCAACCTACTGCAGTTTTGCTCTCCAAATCACTGTCAATTCAAACTGGGAGATAAGTGCAAGAGGCAAAATATGGGGCCAGAACTTTTCCCTTTATGGGAAGCATTACGTTTAATAAAGTGGTTTTTTCATCCCCATAAACATCTAAACAACAAAAGCCCTTATGTTGATAGGAATTAAGCTGTTCTAGCTGCAATCTCTGCCACTCTGTTGCTGTGGAGCTAATCCTAACACAGGAGAAAAGGTCCTGCCTTTTTGCTTTATTCCCTGGACAACCATCCTATATAAACAGACTGCTACCTCATTCCCATTGATATAAAGTGGCCCTTACCAGTTGTGCCAGAAGGGCACAATTGAGCCCGTGCCAAAAGAACAAATGGTGTCAGCACATTTCTTAAGAATCCGGATGACAACATCACAGCAACACATTAGCCTTGATATAGAAACACAGAAACTTCATTATAATTATCTGACAGAAATGTGCACAGAGGCGGATTTGGTTTCTGGGTCATGAGGGGCACAATATGACATGTCCATAGCACAGGCTGTTTATAACCTGCTTGTGTTCTGCCCACAGCTTTCCTGCCCTTTGAACTAAGTATATGTCTTCCTGCTATTTTATTCTTTCCCCTTTGAGCTCCTCTCCTCTTTCACAGTTACCTGCAGTTTCACCAGTTCTTCAGTTCTTTACATGATCTCCCTTTCCTTTAACTTGGAGAAATCTATTTGCCAGGTCAACAAGATCTTCCTGCTTCCTTTCATATTTATAATGACACTTATCTTTGTCCCCTTTCTCTTTTTTTTTGCCATCTTTGATTTGTTTCTCAAAACTACTGCTCTTCATAAAATATCCCAAGACCAAGAGAAAAAATAGTAATACAACCTGATCTTTCTCATCTTACTTCCATTCCAATTCACAGCTCTTTCCTCCCTCCCACCCTAAATTTCTCTTCTACTGTTTTCTCCTCATACCTGTGCTGCCGTAGGAGCCCTGTTCCATGCATTGTCACAATCTCCTCAAAGTGTTTTTTTCCCTTTTTTTATCATCAAGTATGTTCACTTTCTTAGTGCTTTTCGCCCCCTCTTACTACAAGGTTTATTGTCTTTCCCATATGAAAAGTACTCTTGATGGCCCCTTGCTCCTTCAGCTACTGTTCTATTTTCTTCTTCCTTTCATCTCCAAGCTCACTGAATAATCTCAGGTCTCACATTTCAGTTCCATTGAAGATCCTTCTCCTTGCATTCATCTTCGGGCACACTTAATGTGCAATGTCTTCTAATCAAAATTTGAAGGAAAATGCTCCATACTTAGATATGCCCTTCACTTTTGTTGGGGCAGTTCTAGTCTTTTTCTTAAAATTGCACTTCCTCTCACCAGCTGTTACTCTGGTGTTCCCTGGTCTTGTTACTCTCTTCAGCATATCTGTCAGAAGCATGTCCTCTTACATGCCACTTCACTTAGCTCTCAGTGGCAATCCCAAAAGTGTCTGTCCTTGCTTCCATTCTCACTTGTCTTTATAACTTACCTCTGTTTAATCTCATCAACAGAGTACAAATTCAATTATCCTCTCAATACAGATGACCTACAAATCTCTTTCCCTGCCTAAGACCTCTTCTTTAAAATCTTAGCTACCATTGTTGCACCAAAGTCTCAATAGTGGCAAAACTGTTAAATCCTGTTTGTGAGTTCTTCTCTGCCTCAAACATTAACTCTGTCCCCTGAAATCTCGTCATGAGGTAGCACTTCCCCTTTTTTTTCTCAGTCGGTGTGATGTCTGTTAGCTCCCACTTCCAGCTGGTTCCAGGTATCACTCTGTGGCATTCATTTATTATTGGTTACACACATGGCAATTTAATTTTGCTAGGAATTAAAAATCTGAGTACTTTTAGAACTAGATTTAAACTTGAATATGCTTAAGAGCTTACTTCCCAGCTGAGCTGCAAGCTATGTAGCATTTCAAAATAAATATGGTCTATTTATTATAAGAGATATATTAAAAATATACATCATCTGTCCTTTAAGATACTGCATCTTACCAACTATCCAGTACAATCACTTATCATCATATCTCAGCCAGTTCAATAAAACTTTCTTTAGCAAATGCTTAACATTGTCCAGGAAGATCAGATGTCCGTTTACTAAGTACAGAGCCCTTCCTTTGCAAACCCTTACCTTGCTGCCATCTCTGTCTTCCTCTTCAAATTCTCTCAGCCTACTGCCATCCTACCTGTTTTTGATTCTAATCAGCCCTGAGCACTTGCCCTTTCATCATCTCCTTGTTCAAATTTGAAATGAACATTTCTATGCTGTCTTCTACACAGCCCCTTACACTCGATAGGCAATCCACAAGTATGTGCAAAGGATATTAATTTTCTCTAAAAAGCATATTAAAGCATTCCTCTCCTAAGCAGCCTTGAGAAAAAACACTGTAAAGTAGAGCTTCTGCTATGGTAGGGCTAGTGGCATGGACTAATATTGTTTCATTGTTTGTGAATTTGTTGTTCTATTTATTGTGTCATGACCTATAGCTGACTGAATTGTTTTGGATCAGGGGATCATCTGTTCTGTCCTGGTACAGGTTGTTACAAAACAGCATAGACAACTACCAC
Organism: Ploceus nigricollis; assembly: GCA_013399945.1. Taxonomy (NCBI): domain Eukaryota; kingdom Metazoa; phylum Chordata; class Aves; order Passeriformes; family Ploceidae; genus Ploceus; species Ploceus nigricollis. Next base: position 699,004 of record VXBC01001034.1, read on the forward strand.
TTAGCATTTGTAGGAACAGCACCTTTAGCATGTTGTCCTGAAATAAATAGTCAACTTCTACTAGTATTATTCATCTTATGTAGTGAAAACAAAGAGCAGGTCTTATAGCAAGTTAATTTGCAGCCTTTGTTAAAGGAAAATATGTTTAACTGATTTTTCTGTTGCTCTCAGCAGGCTCCCCAAGACAGCAATCCTGGGTGTGAAAACACTGTTGATTAGAGGCTCGTGGTGCATCTCCAGCCTCTGCCTCATGATGCAGTCAGAGGTGAGGAAGACAGATTTCTACCTATTTATTGTGCAATCAGAAGCGATAATTTAATCTGTAAATCCAGTGAATTTCACTTATAAAATAATAAATAGATATTCAGAGAGATAAATGTTGTTTGTAGCAATGAAATAGCTGGATATTTGCAGCAACATGGGTATTTCTCCACAAGGGCAGCCAAGTGTACCAGAGTCACCCAGAATCGCTATGCTCGGTGCTTTTCATCACATTCACTTGGTGGTCTCCTGACATTCACTTACTGGGATCTGTTCCAATAACTTGGATGACAAATGGCATATTTTCAAATATGTATACCACTATGATTTGGCAGTATGCCTGGCATATTCCACCGAAGGTAAGCTGCAGAATAGGAAAGATGGACCTAGGTCTGTATTATGTTTTCAGATAACAAGAAACATGATTCCTCTGAATAATGTCAAAGAATATCAAATAGTTTTTTTTTTTTTCCATATAACAGAAAAAAGAAAATAGACTACTGACTCAGGTTCCAAACACTCTTTTCCACACAGGGACAAATATTTAGGGGATACACACTTCTTCCCTCTGTTCTACAAACCCTCAAACTAGTACCGAAGAAGTACTAGTACCAAAAATGTGCTACCTCAAGTAAACACCCACAGCATGTATTTCTCTGGACTGGTGACGATTCAGCTGTGGTTGATAAGAGGGCAGAGCTGTGATGGCCTCCCTGGCAGATGCTGTTGAGCATCACCTCTATGGATAACAAGCTTTTGTTTGTATCAAATTAACAAATAATTTTTTAAAAAAGCGTGCGAGAAAAGCTGTATATGTACCCATATGCGAAATTAGATCCATATATGAGATTAGATCTATAGGATAAGTCTATTTCAGTCATTTGCCACTCTGGCCAACTTATTGGCGGGTCTAACATAGTGGAGTTCCAGTTCAGTGCACACACACACTCTGATAAATCTCCAGAGAGAAGAACTACAAAAATAATTTGATATTTCATTGTATTAGTTATTCAAATCATGCTGTCAGTCAATCTTTTACATTATCTTCCACCATAGCATATTTATAAATAATTCTGGCTTATAGAATACATTTGAGATTTTTCTATCTATCTATCTATCTATCTATCTATCTATCTATCTATCTCCTAATTAAACACTTGTCAAATACACTAGTTAGCTGAACATTAGTTTAACACTAGCTAAAAAACTAGCGGTCATTTTGGTGTTTCTCTTCAAGAATTTCAGTATGAGATCTTTGCTGCTTGGGATATCATTCACTTGACTTCATGCTAAGAAGGACAATAAAATTAAGTAGCTGCTGGTCATTAGAAGCTTATATATTTCATATTCAGTACACATATGCTTCTTAATTCTAAATAAATTATATTAATCACAATTTAATTATGCAGCTGCTCTATTAAATTAGAATTAGGGGCTTGAGTCGACAATGAAACTAGTCAGTGTTTCACTGTCTGCAGATCAGGCTTTGCATCACCTACTAGTATTTTAAAAATATTTTAATTTTAAAAGTAGTAATCACCTATGGAAATTTAAAACACCTCTGAGTGTTGCTATTTATCCATGATTAATAGGTAACCGGGGGTCCTCTTCACTTGTCTGTGTAATTCAATCATCATTTAGTGATAAATTGCAGAAAAAAATGTTTTGTTCATTGAGTAAAAATAAATGGTGGTAGTTTCTGATATGGAAAGATGCTGAAGACTCATATCTTGACACTGTTCCACACAGCAACCTTATCTCTACAATGGAGAGGTACAAATTTGACAGATAGACCACTCAGTGGATAAAGAATTGTCTGTATTGTTGTACTCAAAATGTTGCAGTCAATGGCTCATAATTCCTAGTGGAGGTTGGTGATGAGTGGCACGGCTCAGGGGTTGGCACTGGGACCAATGACATTCAACATCTTTGCTGGTGACATGGACAGTGGGGTCCAGTGCACCCTCAGCAATTTCACTGACAAAACCAAGCTGTGGTGCAGTTGACTTTCTGGAAGGAAGGGATGCCATCCAGAGGGACCTGGACAGGCTTGAGAGGTGGGCCTGTGTGAACCTTAAGAAGTTCAACAAGACCAAATGCAAGGTCCAGAACCTGAGGCAGGGCAATCCCAGACACAAATACAGGCTGGACAGAGAATGGATTGAGAGCAGCTCTGAGGAGAAGGACTTGGTTGACAAGAAGCTCAACATGACCCAGGAATGTGCCCTCACAGCCCAGAAAGCCAACCCTGTCCTGGGCTGCATCAGAAGCGAGGCAAGCAGGGTGGTTCCACCCCTCTGCTCTCATGAGACCTCACCTGGAGTCCAGCTCCGGGGACATGGACCTTTTGGAGTGGGTCTAGAGGTGGATGAGGAAGATGATCAGCTGGGGTTATTCAGCCTGGAAAAAGAAGGCTCAGGAGAGATCTTCCAGTACTTAATGTGGGCTTGCAAGAAAGCTGGAGAGGGAATTTTGACAAGTGTTGATCAGACAAGGGGCAACAGCTTTAAATGAAATGAAAATAGGTTTAGATTATATATAAGGCAGAAATTTTTTAAGATTAGGGTGGTGAGGAAGTAGAACAGGTTGTTAAGGAGGGTTGTAGATGGAACACCCGGGGAAATGTTCAAGGCCGGATTGGATGGGACTTTGAGCAACCTTGTCTAGTGGAAGTTGTCACTCCCTGTGGTGGGGTTTGAACTAGACGATCTTGCAGGTGACTTCCAACCCAAACCATTCTTTTATTCTATAATCTTTCATTAGAAACCTGAGAGTCGCAAACATACAGGAGTTCACACAAGCTATTTCTAAGCAATGTTCAGATGCTGAATGTTGAAGTGGCAGAACTGAGTGTGTGTTTTCCATACACTGAAGTTCTGATTCTGTCCTCAGACAAAATGCCCATTAATTTTCCTGAAATTTTCCTGAAGTGAAATCTAAAGGACTAGATCATGCCTCTGCGTGCAATACCTACATGATCCTTCATTAGCTATGTGGCAATTCTGTGGCTAGTATGGGATTTTAGCTTCTGGAAATAGCCAGAGATCCATGTGGGAGTGGCAGGTATCACTCAGGATACTATGGGGGAAATGTGTCTTTCTGAAGTGGCAGCCAGAGATGAGACTGCACACCTTGAAGAATATCAGCTGGCAGTAAACACTTCAGATAACTTAAACCAATTCACATTTTCCACCATGTATTCAAACAAGCATTTTGAAAGTGTAAAAATATGTAAAATAGGTAAACCTTAGCCATTCCCCTTGTAAATTGCACTTTAAATGTTTCGGCCCAGCTTCGCATAGTCAGCTGTCCTTTTACAGCAGTTTGCAGAACTTTGCCCAAACTTTATTCCCACTTCCATTTGGAAGCAGAACTGAAACTCAGAAAAACTAAGCTATGTGTGAAATATTCTGCAGAATTTCAGGAACTCCTGGTATGAAATGAACCTCACAGGTCAGGAAAAGAGTTCTCTTTCCCTTCACCGTACACCATTATTTTTATTACCACTCCCTGCTGAGTTATAGATCTCCTTCTGAAGGCTTAACTGAACCTTAAATTAGCTTTAAATCATCTCTATCTCTAATGAGAGGATACTGTTAAATTTCTGTATGGAGGAGAATATTCTCACTTCTGACAAACTGTATTTATCATGAAGGGGGAACTGAACATAAATAGGGAGGAAAGTGGTACAGGTGTTATTAGTCCATCTCTCTTTTTCCATGAATTACCCTGAGGATCTCCCTTAGGCCAGGCACAGCAGCTTTAAGACCACCTAGTGACTGGAATAGGGGGGGAGAATACTGGTCAAAAGCAGCTGAAAACCTGGAAACTAGGTACTTGGGATCATTTTAATATAAAATAAAGTGTGCGGGCACAAAACATTAAATTGTACAGCTGGGTTCAATAATCCTCAGCCTTAGGAGCACAAAATAAATGGAGGCTGTAAGCAGGGCTACAGCATCATTCAGCAAACACTTGGAAGCCATTCCCATTTGAGAGCCAGGATGTGATACTTGGGGAGCATTCCAGCTGCACATGACTGCTTTTATTTGTATGGCTTTGGCAGGATAGCTCCAGCAGTCTGCATCCCTCATTCCTCAGTTTGGTTGCTACTGCTTTGGTGGGTTTGTTAAGGAATCTTGTTTACTGCTTCCAAGCACCAGGTCTATCTTCAGTGAATGTCAAAACTCTCTTACTGTCCCTTCTGCCAAGGTTGACGATCTCAGTTCTTTCAGTTTTGTGTCGTTAAGAGTTTTTGCAGAGTTTGGTGGGTATGCATTGGAACAGGGGCAGTTTGCAATGGATGTAGACAAAATTTGTTTCACTGTGAGGAGAAATGTGCATTGGAACACACTGCCAGCAAGGTTGTGTCATCCCCATCACTGGAGACCCAGCTGCAAAAAGTTCTGAGATACTGGGCCTGCCCTTACAGATGGCCTGACCTGGAACACTAGGATAGACTAGAGATTCTCTGAGTGCTTCCCAACCTGAGTCACCATGTGACTCTTTGAGTCTGAATTGCTTCTTTGAGGTAATATTTTAGAAGCAAATCTCTTAAAGGGTTTTACATAAGGTAACTGGAACGACTTGGAGGAAAAGCACCACCAAAAAGTAGTTAAATCAAGGAGCAGTCAGAGGTGAAAAAACTCTGTTTGTGTGAGGCAGGCACCTCGTCTCCCTTCTTCTTCCTGTTCATGGTTACTCTTGCTTGCCATTTGAATTCCTAAGGGCATTTTCCTGCAGACAAGGTAGAGAAGGTCCATAACCATTAATTTAAAGATGGAGCTCAAGAAAGAGGTACTTTCTCTTTGTATCAGTGTTCAAACGAAACAAAAGCATTTAAGACAGGAAAAAAATGATGAAAAACCCAATCATTCTTCTATTGTTGTTTTATAGGGTGTTGTAGTAATGATTTACAGCAGCTATGATTTATGGGAGGAGGGTGAACACAATTGAAAGTTTGATGCCAAACTTTATTGTTATATGCAAAAGGCTGTCCATGAATCTTAGCTCCAGCTTCAGTCATCTGATGGAGTAGAAACTCTTGTTTGGCTTTCCAACCGGTTTCTCCAGGGCCCAGATCTGTGCTGTTAAGATGCCCAAAGATAAGACCCATTCCCAGACAGGGCATTAATTCAAGGAGCAGCCATTAATTTACCTGCTTACTTTATAATAGGGGTTTTTTTTCCTTTCTTATGTATATCTCCTTTTGAATTTTTATTAAAAATTTTATTATTATTACCACTTGTCTCAGTATTGTCCTTGACTTACTTGTTTTCAAAAGACACTGCCCTACAGTCTATGTAACTCCATCCACTGGAAGTAGAGGGAATTAGCTCAAATTGTAGAGTGATCATCCAGCAGATAAGAAACTGGGGTATTGATGCCTGCATCCTACTTTTTTGACCACTCAGTGGATAAAGAATTGGCTGGATAGTCACGCTCAAAGACTTGTGGTTCACAGCTTGATGACCAGGGAGAGACCAGCAGCAAGTGTGTTCCTCAGGGATCCATAGCGGGACCAGCATTATTTAACATGAGAGTGACAATTTACAGGGTCATGTAGAAATAGGATAAGGGGTAATGACTTTAAACTCAGAGAGAGTAGGTTTAACTTACAAGGAAGAAATTCGTTACTGAGAGTTTGGTGAGGCACTGGAATAGGTTGGTCAAAGAAGCTGTGGATGCCCCAACCTTGAAATTTTCAAGGCCAGGTTAGATGTAGCTTTGAGAAACCTGGTCTAGTGAAAGATATGCCTGCCTATGGCAAGGGGAGTTGGAATGAAATGTTCTTGAAGGTCCCTTCCAACCCAAAACATTCTGTAATTCTATGATTCTATGATTCTAAGAATTTGCTTTAAGATGAGGATGTTTGTATGTCCATAAGCTTTATGAAAATGAGGAGATGTGAGACAGAGACTAGTTGAAAACCTTCTATAATGCAGCCATCTATTTTAATGCACCATCTATGCACCCATTTATTCTGAATATCCAGTAACACAAATGATTAAGAACTGGCTCCCTTGGTGTAACAATCCTATGGACTAAAGCATTTTTGGCTGCAGTGGGTACTACCTCTTGTGCAGTCTGGTCATCTTCTGTCTTTCTGATCTTGTGACCTGTGAATGTATTTTGCATGAGTACTTTAGGTTACTTCCTCTTGTGAAGGATTTTCCACTTGCCTCAGTGCAAAGGATTATTGCTTTCCTGCTCCTTTGGTGTAAATCCATCATCCGAAGTATAACTTATATGTACCATCTTCTGTAGTCACAGAGAAAAGAGGAATTTAATTTCCCTGGACCAATTTTTTCCAACACTCCCTCAGGGACACCTCTGCTGAGCCATGCCAAACGTGTTCTGTGTCTAATACCTAAAGTGGAGATTTCCAGTCCATAGTCTGTGAGCACAGATAGACTGCTAGGATGAAAAAGGAAGGCTTTCTCAATATTCCTCCCTCTTTGAACTACCAAGCCCCCAGTTCTGCAAACAAATAAAGATAGAAGTTGCAGGACTATTTAAGGATCTAGGGTTAATTTTTATGGATCTAACGTACACTAGAAAGAATGGGAACATATGGAGAAATTAATATCTGCAGAAAGAAATCTGTGAATGCACAATTGTTTTCTTTGAATTTTATGTGTGTGCCCTTCTCTCCACTAAATGAAATGGGAACCTGAGAAGAGTTAGCTGTTAGAATCAAACCAGGAATTCCTAGAGGTACAAAAGTTTTCCTACTTTAAACTTAAATATATTCCCATCACAAACAAAGAATCCTTGTTTTGCTTCCAGAAATAGAGATTAGCTTATTAGTGAAGCTGGTTATGCAAAAGACGTGCTTGCCTGAGACTCATGCACAGTAACTGTGCATAATGGAGCTGAGGAAGTTGCCATATGGGAAGAAATCGTTGGAAGCCTGGCACTGGGTGTGAAGTTCTGCTGTCATATGATAACTGAGATGAATTACTTTTGGGAGAGAGAGTCTTGCAAGCAAAGGGTCAGAATTAATGATGCAAATAGCAGAACTCCTGGCAGGAGTTTAGTTCCTATTTAGAGAATTTGCTTTACTAAACCAGAGTTAAGCTAGTGCAAAATCTTACATAGCTGCTGACTTTTAATTAATTAAGGCATAGGTTTTTATGGTTATTAATAAAGTCATGTATATATATGCTCAGTCTGTACTTAATACTAAAATTGCTTTAGAGTGACAGGTTGTGACTATATAGCACACTTGCTGCTAAAATTGCCAATTTCAAATTCAAACGGAAGTAAAATACTTCACTTCTAGTATTTGTTATAGTTTAGTGGCAATAAATTTCTAGAACAATACAATGCTAAAAAATAGTGTTGATTTAGGCTTGATGCTGTTCATAGCCCTTCAATCATTTTCATAAACTTTTGTAACAGAAACAACTCATGAAAAGTGCATAAATGTTGAGGTTTATAACCTTTTCCCCAAGCAGAATTTCCTGGACGAATTGCATTTAATTACTTGAAATTACTGGTCTAAATTTATTAAGCTACACATTCACATGTGGGAATTAAGGATATGACCTTTCACGTGATGTTCTTCAGTGCTAAGCATTTACCAATGTGGTAAAGCATCCCAACAAAGTCCAGAAACTGTAATTAGATCCAAACTTGCTGTAGAAAATAAAAATAATCTGAAAATAAACATCCCCTGCATTGAGACCCTTGATGAAACCCTGTTTCCAATGAAGCTTATGTATAGTATAGATAAACTAAACTTCCAGAGATCACACTGAGGTCAGGATTTCACCCTAGAATGATCTTTTGCCAAAGCAATGCATTTTCCTGTAGTATCTTCAGCCATAGAAATTTATTCATATTTTCAAACAAAGGGCCTAACAGACTTTTTTTCTCTCTCTGACATGCTCTCTCACTGTCTTTTTTTTTCACTGTCTCTCCATTTCTCTTTTTTCTTTTTGAATGGCTTCAAATACACATGAATGAACATTTCCTACTGATGCCCCAGAAGAATTCTTTGGCTAGTAAATCAGAGAACAGAAACAACTACATTTACATTAAGCTAGCTAAGATCATGTATCTCTTGCAATACCAACCCCACTCCAACCCCACCCCAAAAACCAAAAAATCAACATCCCCTGCACATCCCCAAAATGTTTGATTTTCTTGTTAGGAAAATCAGTAGGTTGAGTAAAAAGAGTATTTTCTAAATAGAAATAATATGGAGAAAGTGTATTGAAGTGCATTTGTTGTAAATCTGGAATCCTGGATAACACTGAATCCTTACAGATTTCTGGAGTTCAGAAGTTAAATGAATCTCTATTAACATCTACCTCCTGGGGAAAAATAATCAGATTGAAGCTACAGTAATTTGAAACCTTTTCAGCAAAACATTGGGTCAGATTGAACTCAAGTATCTGTTCATGTTTTCATACTTACCCAATACTTCAGTAAGGTTCCCCACAGTTTACAAAATTTTTAGTTAACTTGGATAAAGTTTTGAGCAAACCTGGGGTTAATTATGACTTCATGTAGAAACCATGATAAACATTGTGGTTTTGTAAAATTTTGATTCAAAACCAGGCAAGACTTGTGGGTTTTGGCTAAGCATCACTGAGTTTCAGTTGTGTGCTAACCTAAACTGGAAACAAAAATTGCCTCTGGTAATATTTTTTAAAAATCTNCTCAACATTTCCAGAACAGCTCCTAATATCTGGTTTCACCACAACCATATCTAGAAGAATTTGCTCCAATATAGTTCCCAGCTGGAGCTATAATCAAGTCCATCTTTTATAAACAGACTTACTGACAAACTAACAAATGGCAAATGTTAGTGAGAGTGAGACTGGTGAAAGCCAAAGAAATTATCTAGCGTGAATAGAAAACTGAGATATTACTTGTGCATAGCAGTTGTCTAGGGAAATCTAGAAATACAGCAGTCACAGAGAAACCATCTCTTGAGCATATATTCAACTGGAATAAAATCCCATTTGGAATAATATGCCTGAGTTACATAAATCTTTATCTATTTAGTACCTCCATGTTCATATGATAGATGCTCTCACTTCAATGAAAGGCCTGTGCTGTTCTTGTCTTGCTTAAGATCCTTCATAACATTAACATTTAATTAAATTTTATTTGGTGTTTTCATATCTACAGTAGCAACATCTGCTTAAAATGCTCTTTTTTTTAAATATGCACTGATATGTTCTCACTTTCTTCTTGCAAGAAGAGATGTTAAGAGCTGATTTCCTTTGTTTTGCTCTTCACTTTTCATGTAGTAAAAAGCATCAGTAGAGTTTTATAGCCGCAAAATAAAGATGATAGGCTTTTGCAGGGTACTGTTTTCATCTCTGTGGCTATGGCTTCATAGCATGTTCTCACCTGGGACAGCTATGAGGTATCTTTCTATGTTCAAGTGACTCAATATTATGCCAGACTAGATCCTAAAATACTTGCACTTACATTGGTGTCATGCTCTGATATGGTTAGCATGCTCTGAATTTTTGACTGAAATTATTGTTCATGACCAGTTCAACTGGGTATCCCTGTACAGCTTTATGTGACATTGCAACCTCCCTCCAGCTTACAAGCATTAATTACCTCCTGTCATAACTGGTTTCACATCATTGACATTATTGTAACTCAGTGTATTCTAAAGACTATAACAAAAATTGAGACCTGTTGACTGAAACGGTATTTTTATCAGTTTGAGAAGTGCATTTGTCAGTACTGGTTTTGACTAACACTAAAATGAACCATTCAGGGTCTAATAATTGTAGGAATGTAAGCATTGTTAAAAGGTAAGGTTTGACAAAAATAATTAGTGGGTGACTTTTAGCCAAAATGTGGTCTCTTAATCTTGAATTAGAAAAATAAATACATAATATTGGTGAGCTACAGTATCAAAGGAAGGACATGTATTTATGACTCTTTCCAAGAATGTTTATTGCAGGAAGCACTGGCATAATCCTCTTCCACCCTCTGATCTTACCACAAAACCCCTTTTTGTTCCACTTACAACTTCATGCACAATCTTCCATCGCTAGAAAATATCAGAGTATTAGAAATGTTCTTCTGGCTGTCTGGATAAGGACCATATACCATTTCCCCTCCTTGACATTTGCATGTTTAAACAGTGACAAGCATTGGTGGTTTGGCTGTGATTGCACATTGCTAATGGGTGTTTATGAAAAGTATCCAAGAAGAGAAGAAGACAAACAAAGGGGAAACAAAATAAGCAAAGTGACAAAAACAATAGCAAAGACTTCATCCAGCTGAACTAGAGGCAAAGGATGTAAATATCCCAGTGGAGGAACTCTGCAAGGGCTTGTATCTGCAGGAGGGAGAAATTAATTTATTTATAAAAGGATGTGTAAAATGTAAGACACCGGAATCAACGGCTTTTTTTTCCCATTGAAAAGCAAACTAACATGTTACTTGCCAAGTTTTTTATTTGCATGTGGATCTTAACCTTTTCCTGTGTGTTCGCTTCTTGATGAAGTTTTTTTAAATAACAAAAAAACATTCCCCCCAAACTCCAAACCAAACAACAACAAAAACCTAACCAGAAATTAAAATGTTATTTCTTCTGTACCCTCTATTTTTACTAGAGAAACAGGCTTGTCTCAATTTTAAAATATTCCACAGAATTATCTAATAATGTTTATGAGATAACAAAGAAGAGTTGAGTTCAGATGTTGCTCTACTCTCAAAGAGCGTGATCAGAAAAAAAAAACAACAAACCAAAACTCAAAGGTGTATTGACCACCCACAACTGCAGCCTCTGATTCCAGACACCACACTCTCCTCTCTCCTCCTAACCACAAGGAGGGGAGGCAAAGGGGCAAAAGAGGACACATGTTAACTTTGTTCTAGTTAGCTCATAGAGGTGGAGGAGCTCAGCTTCAGATCCTGCGCATTCAATCTCAGCTTTGCATTGATCATGGTTTTCAAGAGTAATCACCACTCTTGGGTTTTTGAGTCTTTGACCCAGTACAGCTTAAGAGTTTAAAGTCTCTGTAACTTCAGCCCAGAAATCACTGTAGGTTCAGCCTATGTTTGCTANAAAATCTAGGGCACTGAAACTGCACACAACTGAGTTTAATACAGTGCTATTTGCAGCTTGGCAAGCTGTCTCATGACTTTCTATGAACACCTGGTGACGACTCTTCATGACGACAAATGAAGAGCAATGGTGATACAGGGTGGGTTTTCCCCCTTGTGTCTTGAATGTTGTGGGATTTTCCTTTTAATATCCAGACCTGTGACACACCAGCACAACATGTGTGTTTGTCTCTTTGTGCTCGATGTACATACTTTTAGAAAAGAGGTGTCTCAAGTTAAAGAGAAAAAAACTTCTTTCCCTGCTCTATGACATCTGCTAATACTGAGG
>VXBC01001034.1:712028-741935 GCA_013399945.1 Ploceus nigricollis
CGCTTCTTGATGAAGTTTTTTTAAATAACAAAAAAACATTCCCCCCAAACTCCAAACCAAACAACAACAAAAACCTAACCAGAAATTAAAATGTTATTTCTTCTGTACCCTCTATTTTTACTAGAGAAACAGGCTTGTCTCAATTTTAAAATATTCCACAGAATTATCTAATAATGTTTATGAGATAACAAAGAAGAGTTGAGTTCAGATGTTGCTCTACTCTCAAAGAGCGTGATCAGAAAAAAAAAACAACAAACCAAAACTCAAAGGTGTATTGACCACCCACAACTGCAGCCTCTGATTCCAGACACCACACTCTCCTCTCTCCTCCTAACCACAAGGAGGGGAGGCAAAGGGGCAAAAGAGGACACATGTTAACTTTGTTCTAGTTAGCTCATAGAGGTGGAGGAGCTCAGCTTCAGATCCTGCGCATTCAATCTCAGCTTTGCATTGATCATGGTTTTCAAGAGTAATCACCACTCTTGGGTTTTTGAGTCTTTGACCCAGTACAGCTTAAGAGTTTAAAGTCTCTGTAACTTCAGCCCAGAAATCACTGTAGGTTCAGCCTATGTTTGCTATAGCTGACCTCTGCCAACAGCAGTTGAAGGCAATTCAGAGAGGGCACCTAGCTTGGCTGCTTTCCTGGCTCATTCCTCCTCACCCAGCACTCACAGTCATGACTTTATGGATGTTAGAGGATGCACCTTTGTCTGGTCCCTCATTGTCTCTTTATGGTGCTCTGTCTCTTGTTGAACCTGCTGAAGATTGTGCCTCTGTCTTACACTCTCTCAGGAATGAGAAAATTAGGTTTTATTTCAGAGTGACACACTTCTCTACTGAGAAAAACAAACACAAAGACTCACCTAAAAATTGTCAAGCTGGCATCCAAAAATAAAGGGCCCCAAATTGTTTCTAGTCACTTTAAAAGTGAAAGAACATGAAATATACACTGGAAATAAAGTGCCCGAACTCTGGGGTCAGTTCTTTTTAATTAATTTGTGTGCAGCTCAGCATAATGCTCAGGCCCACAAATCTCAGACTTTTCTTATTTCAATATAAGTACCAAGACAGTTTTCTGGGCCCATGTCTCAAGCCAGACAAATAAATTCTCCTGAGGAATGAAGGACCAACAAAAGCCACCTTGCCTTTCCGTGTGTTTTTCCTTTGTTTTGCCTTTTAACATATATACAGCAGTAATGTGTCATTTGTAATGACACATTAATCCAAAAGATGCAATGAAATGAAGGAATTAGTTTCATCTATCTTTGGGAGAGGATAAACAGACAAAACACACTTAAAAGAGCAATTCTCAAAGCTGTATCTTCTGACTTCCCTTCCTTCTAGAGACTGTGATGTGCTTAAGCCCTTCCCTCTCATCAAATATGTGTATAACCCATGGCCTTTTCTGCTTCAGATCCTGCCTGTTCCAGCCCCTTGCAGACAACCTTTGCAACTCAAGCTCCAATAAAACCAGCTGTGAGCCCATTCAGCCTAACTCTGTCAATTCCTACATTCCAGTTTAGCCTTTGCTGGCTGCCACGTTAGCCTTGAACTCTCTCTGCAACCATCATCAGGTTTGCTCAAAAATACTAAAGAGAAAAATCTCTTTATCCTTCACCCCACCCCAGCTCCTCATAGCTTGGTTCCTGGCTTGTTTTAGCTCCTACTGGAAGGGAAATGCAGTAATATTTTCCTCCTGCCCAAGCTCAGTGTGGTTTACCATTTTACTGGAATTAAAAAATTGATCTTGCAGGCAGCCAGCCACTGCCTCACATGCCCAGCATGATCCGGCCGAAGGCACTGCCTTCAACCATCCTCAATTCCCACCACCATTGTGCCTGCTAGAATAAATATTATGTTCCCTATACGGCTCCCAGGTAGGAGGGAACTACTGCATTGGAGGAGAGGAGAAAAGGTGAGCAAACAGAATGGAGAGAGAAGAAAGACAAAAGACAGGTGAAAATTTTTGGTGGGGACTTGTCCCTCAGTTGAAGATACATTTTCAGTTCCCCCAGGAGCTTCTGACTTGTTTCACCAGTCAGAAACCAGCTGGCTTGAAGTATGCTTAGAAGGTAATTATCAACTAAAAGATGGTACAATAAAAAAGAACAAATCCTTAGGGAACAAATCCAAAAAGTTGAAAATCCTTAAACAGAAATACTCAAAAATCTGACTAGTTTAGACTTAAATTTAAAGAAGATGGAAATCACTGTGACTCAGACATGAATGGGAGAATATAAATAGTCTTGGTGGGAGATTTTTCATATGTTCTATTATGAGCTATTTATGTTTCATTTAGTACATGAATGAGATATCTTATCATAACAGCACCCTTGATTGAATACATTTATCTTCAAGGATAAATGTGTAGTAGAAGGCAAGAGGGTGATCAGTACTCTGCAGCTTGGAGTCTCCTGCCATGAGGGTTTCTGCCCGTTCACATCCAGCAAAACAGGTGGCAAGGAGAATTGCCATGAGATCTGAGATGCTTCATGGCCAGAAGAAAGATCACACCATGGGTTGAAGTCCAGCTACTGTTTCAGTCATCCTGCAACATCAGATATAATACTCATCCTCTCATTAAAATGACTGTGCTTTTGGAATTAATTTCCCTCATGGCAGCATTGCTCAAACAGGGCAAAAGCCTGACAAAACTAACTGATGTGGCTCAGCAGCAGCCAGGAGCAGATTACGAGAGAAAGAGAGTCAAAAGAGGGGAAGCACACGCAATAGCAGTCCCAGTATTGTCTCACATCTGCTGGCATGGTCTACTTCAGAGTGCAGCTGAACCTCAGTCTGCAAATAGCCCTGTGTGTGCAAGGATAACAGTGAACAAATGTTGCTTTTCTGTGGGTTTATCAAGCATCATGGACACTCTGCTGTGAAGGAGGAGAGCCACAGCCAGAGAAAGTTCATCATAGCTCTCTTTATCTTCTGCTAAAGCTTTGAGTTTTAGCTGCTGTTACAAGTCAGTTGGCAGGGGTTGGGCCATTTGGCTTTCTGTAAAAAATCTGATACCCTTTTCAGGGGAATTTTCCACACATGGAAATGGTTGTTCTCAATGAGAGTGAACCAGACACACAGGAAGCTGTGTGAGTGCAAAGAGCTCATGTAGTGTTACATGCCCAGAAAAATTCCCTCAGCACCTGGTGGTCTACAGCTCAGGCAGTCCTGGAGACGGAGGTCTTTGTATTCAGTAGTCTCCAGAAGCATTTCCTTACATGAATGCCCCTAATCCTTTTTTGAACTAATGTGAGCTTTTACAGTCCATAACACAGGAAGGAGTTTCATAGTTCAACTGCTCATTTCATGAAAAATATTCATCTTGACTCCTTGAGCTTGGTTCCTACCAGCTTTGTAAGACAATCACCAGTCCAAACAGAGAAAGAGACTGTGAGTCAATGTCCTCAGCTTTTCCAGCAGTTTTCATAGGTTTTGGTCATCTTTTCCCCTGGTTGAAGAGAAGGATCACACCATACCCTGACAATTTTGATCTTTTTTTTCCCACCTCCATGCTTCTCCTCTAATCTTGCTATTTTCCTTCCTAAAAGACTGAGTGAGCGGAGAGGACCACACGGTGTCTAAAACTTGAGTGCACCATGGAGTTATACAGTAACATACAGTTGTTTTCTAATTGCAACCTATTCCTCTCATTCCCAATTCTTTTTGATTTGTTTTGCTTTGAGTTGCTAGTGTTTTTAACAGATTCATCTATTTATAACCCCAAATCTTGTTTATGCATTAGAACTGTCAAGTCAGACTCTTTTGCTGGGTGAGTAGTGCTGGAGTTCTTCCTCCCTGTGTGTACCATTTAAATCTCTGTTTAGTCAAATAGGACAGGCCTCCATTTCTCAGGTGAATAAGTAATTTATTTTTAGACAAGTTTTTTATAAAGGAAATTATGTGGACTAATAAGAAGAACAATCAATCCTATGTAAATGAGTGCAAAGGGGAACATTTAGGACTGTTGTCGCTCCTCTTTGTGCCTCTCTAGGAAAATCAACCTTCAGGATCAAATTCTGATGCATAAAGACTATAAAAATGTTGCCCAAGGCAGCAGATGCCTTTCACCCAGCCCCTAAAAGGGCACTGCCTATATATATAGATATAGATGATAGATTAGATATAGATATAGATATAGATATAGATATAGATATAGATATAGATATAGATATAGATATAGATATGGATATGGATATAGATATAGATATAGATAGATATAGATATAGATATAGATATAGATGATATAGATATAGATATAGATATAGATATAGATATAGATATAGATATAGATATATCTCCCACATTATAAAACAGTACAGAATAAGGTGAAATGTTATTCTGTTAACTAAAGTCAATGTAAGTATAAGACAGGAGTTTTTTAAGACACCACTGGAAATATCCGCAAAGTTCCTCTATGGCCAAGAATGCTATCAGCAGTACAGCACAGCACATCCTAACTGTGCAAGAAACCCTAAATCAGGGCAACCACTGCCCAGTTTAAGGTTGCGTATCAATATTACAGGACTAAGTATAAGCATGAAATTTGGAGTATCTGTTGAAAAGTAAAAATGAGTATTATGATAATGTTGAAGAGTAAAAATGAAAGAGGCATCCAGATGACTTTCAGCTATTTAGTGAATTCCTATCCTGCACCAATATTGTCTTTAACAGCAATTGACAGACTTGTCTTTCAGTACTTTGTTATTTCAAGTTGCAAAGATATTTCCTATTGTTTAAATTTTATGACACAGCGCTTCTCTTTTTTCAACCAAAGCATATCATGTCATGGAGTATCCTCTAACTTTTTTATACTCTCACACTATCCTTACCACCCAGAAATTAGGTGATTTGAGCTGCAAGAATGAATCAAGACACTGTTGTATCAGGGTTGTATTCTGTGGCAGCTGGACTGAAAGCTGAGATATAATGATCTGATACACAAAGGCATGAAGTATACCAGTGAATTACCAAAGAAATGAAAGCAACCTGGTACATGTGGGAGATGTCCCTGCCTATGGCAATGAATTGGAGTGAGGTGATCTTTTAGGTCTCTTCCTACCAAAACCTTCTATGATTTTATGATTTCATGCTTACTTTTTAGCAGAAGTTAAAAAGCTCATTATTTTAGGAGCAGTATTTCAAAACACATATTTAAAAATTGATCCAAGGGCAGCAAGGAGAAACTAGTCTATATTATGCTTCCAACATTATTAAAATAGTATGACTACTTTAATAGCAGTTCTCTTCACTTTCTCTGTTCTCTATTTCATTTTTTTAATATTTTCTAATGCATTTGCTTGGCTGAGCAAAAATACGCACCAAGTTGAATATAGAAACCAACAAAACTGTCAAGTGAGAGCCATGATAATTTCTGTCCAAAAACTTATTTTTCTCCTTCACACCATCTAAAGAGCATGAGGAACACCTGAGAGATCTTTATATGAGGAAGGTCTCAGGGAGATTATGGAGGACAGGGAAATGAAATCTGTGCATCTGCCATCCGTCAGAAACACGTGTTTCAGGTGGCTGTAATAGATGGCTATGCATGCATCTAGAGAAATAATCTCGCCTCATAAACCCTCAAACTGAAAAGCTGCCTAAGATATACTGGTATATGCATATTTTACTGTCTAGAACTTATTGTAAATCATCATGCCGTGTGCACTGAGAAATGAATGGTGTTCAAGGTGAGAACTTGTAGACATTAATTTGATACTGTATCTAAAATATTGCACCCTCATCGCCATTAAGTGATCTATAAAAGGATTTAATAGTTCAGCCAAATAACCTTGGTTAACTATCACAAATTATTGTTCATTCACTCATCTTATGGCCAATTAATAAACCTTAGTATCTTGCTAAAGATCTTTAATTTGCAAGAACTGTGCAGACCCTGTGCAAAAGGCCATTTCGTGGTACTTAGCAAATTACTTCTGTGCTTGTGAAAAACTGCAAGATCCCTTTTACCAGCATGTGGACTGACTTTTATTTGGTCTCAACTAAAAGGCAATGGGAAGACATGGAGATACATAACCATCAGCTCCTCAGTCTACAAAAGGTCTATTAGTCCATTTACCAGCCATAAAACCCATCAGCTTGGCTGGATATGTGGGACAGGACATAGTGCTGCTGACTTTCCATTTCAGCTTATTCCATCACTAACATTCTTCCCTGTTAGCAAACAAAATGGACAACCAGTTTCCAGGCTGACAATCCCAACATCTAGGAGGCTTTGGGGTGTGGCTTCTATCTCCACTATCTCCGTTTCCACAGGAGGGAGTAAAAACTGGATGTCTATTAGCAAACTGTGTTGGAATGACAGTGCTTATTTACTACAGGTAGGCAACTCCTGGTGTCCATCAAGAATTTAAAAGGCCATGTTTAAATCACAGAATCATAGAAATGCTTGGGTTGGAAGGGACCTTCCAGATTATCTGGTTCTAACCACCCTGCCATGGGCATGGACACCTTCCACTGTTCCAGGTTGCTCAAAAATATCCCCATCCAACCTGGCATGGAACACTTCCAGGGATGGGGCATCCACAACTTCTTTGGCCAACCTATTCCAGTGTCTTACCACCTTCCCAGTAAAGAATTGTTTCCTAATATCTAAGCTAAAGGTACTTTTGTTCAGTTTGAATCCTTTTCCCCTTGTCCTGTCATATAAATAGCCTCTCTCCCAATGCAGAAATATTTGGTGTGGGGGAAGGGGGAAATTAAAGGACTAATGGAGAACAGATAATGAGCAACACATGTCATGACAGTAGGGAGGGATGAAGGGGATAATTTTTTTTATTTATGTTTATTTATGAATGCTGAGGTGAAGAGAGTATTTGAAGAACAGTAATGTTTCCAAGATCTGCATCAGGACTTGTAGGACTATGAAATGAAATGTTTAAAAGGACTTTTACAATTGCATCACACAGTAGATTGAGCACAGCAGTTAAAGCCAGCAAAAGGACAAGATGACTTACACACTGCAGATCAAGAGAAGATAGTGAAACAAATGGCAAGTTTTTGGCAAATGTTTTTGATATTCAGGAAGGACAAAAATAGTGGTGTTAGAGGACAATTAGTTCATGTTGCTCTGAGTTCTAGCAAATAGTCACTGGACTATGAGCCAAGCTCACTGAGGTTAATAACAATAAAGAATATGTTAGAGAGCTTATATAGCATACCTAATATTTATCAGCAATATTTGACATGGCCTCAAGAAAGGTCATCCATTTCCAGAGAAATGTGACCAGCAACCTTAACAAAAAGATGCCTAACAATCATCCTAATGGACAATGCAACAAGTTCAAGCCAAGGCACTTGGTTCTTTCTTAGAGTCAGATGTTAACCTGAGGCTGGAAGGGACCTCTGACGGTCACCCTGCCCCTCATCAAAGCAGGTCCAACACTGAAGGTAGAAAAGTTCCTTAAGGTTTTGTTCAGTCATATTTTGAGTATTTCCATGGACTGAGATCTCACAGCTTATATGTACACCTGTTCCAGTGTTTGACCTCCTTCTCTATGAAACACCAGTAATCAGGAGAACAGGCAATTTACTGAGGCTGGCTTTAAAGACATTTAACTGTGAAGAAATTTAGAAGAACTTAAGTCTGCAGGCTTCTGGCAGAAGGGATTGCTCAATAAAAAGACATTATCTTTTGCTGTTTACCAGTTTCCTGCCATTATATAGGAGACATCTGCAGTATTTTAAAAATTATTTTGGGTGTGGATTAAATGGCTGTCCTCTTCTGGTGATAACTGAAAGAACTTGGTTTTCCCCATTGCATTTACCTCTTGGTCTCTTTATCCTCCCAATAGAAAATCACATCCCCTCAAAAAATGCTATGTTTTTTCACTGTCTTCCAGTACTGACACACCTGGAAAATAAACTGCCACACAAGCAAAAATCATAACAAAGAGACAGAGCCAGATTCAGCAAAGGATTCCACAGAAAGCAGAACTGTGTGAAAGCACTTGCTTGGCTCCGTTTTGCAACTGACATAAAGTTGTCCATCTTGGAAACTGAGTTCATGAGAAATCCAGACCATGGAAGGAATGTTTCATGAAAATAAAAGAGGACTTCCCTCATCAGAAAGCAATTTTGGCTTGGGGACTGGTTGACTGAGAACTGCAAACCTGAACAAATCTGGTGAAATAAAGCTTGTACAAAGAGGAAGGCAGAAAGGAAATACACAAAAACATGTTGCATCCTAGGTCAGCAATTTTTGTGACCTGGAATGAAGCTGACTTCATACCCTATATGCCTCTGTTATGCATGATCCAGGGAGGGAGCAAATGTGCTGCATCCCTGACTGAGGCTTTTGTTGTATTTTTGCAGAAGCAGCAGCTGCCCAATCTGCCAACCCTGCTGCTATGTGATTCTACCCCTGAGGACTCATGACAATGTAAAAAAAATCAAAATAGCATGCCCTAGACCACTTTGTAAAGCAGGCACTGCTTGTGGGACTAAGTGCAGAATCACAAAACAGAGGACCTACTCTTTAGTGTGTGGCAAATCACACAGCTGATCCCACCACAACTGGCAAAAAATTTGCACTTCTCTTTCCCTCCCCCTTCTTTGATACTACACAGATCCTCTGTTTGTCTGGTGTTAACAAAAACAAGACCCCAGATCATGTGAGGAACCAAGTCCTTCATGTAATGGGAATGATAGTTAAAGTCCTTGATATAAAATAAGCCAAGTGAACAGAGGACACAATTTTGTTTCAGTAAAAAATAGCAATTATTCTTTTGTTTCTTAACCACACATTTATATCCCTCCTTCTTCTTTCTTTCTTTTTTTTACTTTTTTAAAATTTAAAGTGAACTTCCTTGCTAGTGGTTATTACTTTGCCAGTAATGTCTGCTTCTGCCTGATAACATCAAGCTTTGTAAAACAATGTAGTATTGTCTACAGTCCCTGCTATTATAGTAAGTTAACAGTTACTGTAAACAGAAGGGCTCTTCGTAGAGAAGATGAACCAAAGATATATTTTGAATTAAGCACAAAGCAAACACTCCAGCTGGCAAACATTGCAGGAATAGTTCATTCTTTCAAAAAATTGCATTGGGCTTGCACTGCCAATAGTATACACAGAGTCATTGTTTCAGTCTCAGCAAGAGGGTTATTTATACACTTTGAATGCGTACTGCTTTCTCTTAAACTTCACAAAAGCAGTCCATTAAAAACCATACCAAAAGTATGAGGGTTTGTCCTAATGTTTAAGGTTCATTTTCTCTGGTGGGTGCCACTAAAGCTCATTTTAAACAGGTCTTGAGGACAGAGGGGAATATTAGGTCACACAGTCAGATCTATTGTACCTCATGGTCAATAAAATTTATTCCAGCTACTTCTGTATGGAGCCCAATGGCTGACATTTGGCTAAAGTGTGAGCCTGGAAGGTTTGCAGCCTTGAATCTACCACTTTCTGATGTAACTGGCTCCAGCAGAAATCAACCTCACTATTAAGCACTTGTATTGTACTTCCATTTGATTTTCTTTGGCTTTGATTTCCATGCCTAGGTTCCTATTGTGCTTTTCTCTGATCCTTTAAAAAGTCCTTTAATAACTGTTATTTCTTTACCATCCAAGAACCCTGAACCATCTGAATGCTGTGTATTTTTGGTTCATTGGTACTTCTGAATAAAGCCAGAAGAGAAAAAGCAGAGAAGCAGTTTTAACTGGAATCTAACTAAATTTTATTTGCCTTGTTTGGGTTTCCTTTAAAAAAAAAAAAAAGATATTTCAGTTTAAATGGGAATGTCTTGCTGTTCAAATTTGTTGTTTCTACTTGAGAAAACTTTCAGCAACTTTCAACTTTGGCAAAAGGTGTCCATCCAGAAGCACCTGCCCAAAATGACCACCAAAACCTAGAAGGAAGTTCAGTAAAATTCATGTTGATCTTTTACCTTATCCAGTCTACATTTTCTGCTAGAATGGTTACATAAACTTATTTTAATCAGCATTTATGTGTGACAAGCACTTCAATTTTTAGTATTATTTAGTATTATGACTACTTCCCAAAAGTGTACCTGCTACAAAACCCCTGCCATTCTTCTTAACTGAATATATTTGATGTGGAACATGAAATAACCATTACCATAACATAAAAACATTAGCTGTCTTTACTGTTTCGCCAGAACCAGATGTCTTTTTAGTACATCAGGAAGGGTTTCATGAAGATGTTACCCTGCATTTCTTGAATTAGGATAGTTTAAAGGTTAACTACATGTTCAATCCAAAAAAGTTGACTAGGCAGTGGATCTTACAAAAATACATATGCATTTGAATATGTAGGAATGTCTGTCTTCTCTGTGTTATGTATCAATAACTAGGCAGAAAAATATAAGGTGAAATTTTCTACTAATTATCTCTAAAAAAATAGCTCCCGGTGATATGGAGACAGGACTACCATTAAGTAAATATTTATGTTCCAGAAGATATCAATTTTCCATGCTTCTGGTCTCATTTTCATGCGTGTTGCACAAGCCACTATGAATGTTCATCTTTGGCTTCCCATTCTTGCTTTCGTCTAGGAGCACAAATCTAACTTGCATCATGGGAGTATTAAAAGGCAAAATAGCCTCTACAATTCTATCAATGGCATCTATATAATTTTAATGGAAATATAAAGAGCAATTGCCATCTTTTCTGCCCTCATTACACAAATAATGATATTTTCACCTCCACTGAGCTGTTAGTATGCCTTGCCACTGGAGTTACATCCAACATTAGCGTCCCTTCACTTATGAAGGTGATGATGATACATGACTAATGAAACTTTCATTTTAGCCAGCATCAGCACATTGCAATCAATATGGTATTATGCCTTCTGTGATCCTAATAATTTTACTACTGAACTTACTTGGCAATCAACAAAATTACAATGATCACTAGTCAGTAGGGATCCTCATACACTCTAAAGTATTTGCTTTAGGATCAGTGAAAAAGTAGGAAACCTGCCAAGAATTTTCTGGCTGGCAAGTCCTTGGAGGCTTATGAAACTTCACAGACTTCTCATTTTTCAAGAAAAAAAGGCAGTTTTGAAAAGTTTAAAAAGACTGCAGGATTTATGGAGCTTTGTGATAACTTTTAGAGGGAGCAATTTTCTATTGGGTAAAGTGACACAGACAACTTTCCAGGCAAGTTTCCTAGGCCAGGTAAAAGCCTTCACTGTACTGACCTCAGCTCTGCCATCCTCTGATGTACAAGTGGCCACGTTCTCCTGTGCTTCATTAGAGATGGACCCACCAGACTTAGCCACCTGTGTTTCTCAGAAAAGACCTGATGGTGGCATTAAGCAAGGCTAACGTTTCACCAGACTGGAGAATATTTTCAATGGTGAAGAAAATCTTAACAATGATGTTACACCACATTCCTTAATTATGGACTTTTGCATGTAATCTCTTTTCTGTATGGAAATAAAACTGCTGAAAAATGGAAAATTCTGCTTCAAGGAGAATAGATATGTTGATGGAAACAAACAGATGACTTTAAAATGTAGGAAAAGGATTTCTTGCAAGCCTCATGCTCTTTAACGTATCTACACAGTTTATGAGCTTTATCTGGTTAATAACAAAATCAATTCCAATGAAACAGAATTCCCCAAACTCAGATGTATATTTTGGCTTTATTTACAAGGTTACACGTAACATCAGCTGTTTGATTTTTTTTGACAGAATGAAGCACCTGAATACACTCTAAATTCTACCAGCCCTTGAATTATTAAATGTTTTTCTTATAGTCTTATGAACTGCATGCAGGAATCCCTAAACCTGGAAAATTCCAAGACCTCACAGATGCCAAAGAGAGCTTGAAAAGATGAAACAGCTGAATGAAAAGATTTCAGGCACAAGAAGGGAAATAAGAACAAATTTACTTTCATCCCACCCCAAATAATCTTACTGAGAGAACTATAGTAGTTTGTTTGGCTTTTTGGAATACTGGATGGCAGCAGTACAATGCAGCACTAGGAAATGCTTCTCTGCTCTTGCATCTGTATAAGGCAAGCAACTGAGCAGGCAAGCCAACATTTCTTCTATTTCTCGCTTTAAATGAAACAAGAATCTGGCATGGCAAATTGAAGTACCATTGAAACAGAACCACTATGAAAACACAGAAAAATCCAGTCTCAGACTAGTTCTGACACTGCAGAGCTTTCACTTTTTACATAAGATTTTATATAAAGTGCTTTTACCATATAAATAGACAGGAAGAGACACAAGAGACACAAGAGACACACTTTCATTTTAGTTATTCTTAAATAGTTCCTTTTCCTCTTCTTTGTTTTCCTGATGCACTCCCCTGATACCAGGCTGTCAGTAACACTCGGGCTTTGCTCTGCAGTCAGATATGCTGTGCAGCACCACAGTGCATGAAGGCTTTTGAATTAGTGCCTGAGTCTAGAGGTGACCCAGAAGCAAGTTGTTCAAGTCTAATCTCCCTTTCTTGCAAGGTGCTAGTCCTTCTGGACAAATTGCTTTCACAGTCCAAAAGTAATTTGGTCAATTAAGAGCCAATTTTCCCTCTACTGAAGTCTTTTAAGTCTTTCACATGTGGTCCATTACGGCCTGCTAAGTCTGACGGCAAAACCAGCAAAGTCATTATCCACACAGCAGTGGAAGCTGCGTGGAAGGGCATTGCAAGGCAGTCTCCAGTGACCGTGTATGCTGTGCCAGGAGTTCCAGTGGGATAGGGCAAATCCCCCAGGAACAGGTCACAAGCCTGTGTACCTTTCAGATCCAATAAATACAACTGCTATTTTCCCTCCTGTTGTTAACCAGTAAGAAATTGCTTTACTGGAGATAAATGCACCCAGTGAAACTATTTAGATAGTAGCAGTTGATAATTTACTAGAACAGATTCTTTAAAAAAGACAGAAAAAATCAATGAGGATATCTCTGGTGTATTGATTAGCAGATGGATATTCATATTATCAGAGATACAAAGCAATTTAAGCAAAGGAGTGAGAATTGAAATGGATTGGTATCATTAGTTAAGCTGGATAGCATGATGCAAGAAACAAAATGAATTTTGAGCTTTTTAAAGGAAGCAGCTATGAATGTTCTAATTTCAAAGTAGAAATAAATGGAAACTAAAAAAAAAAAAGTTTCAATAAGTCTGTTTAAAGTTGCTTCAGCTCCCTGGAACAGAATTACTACAATGAGGACAGAGACTGGATGCCTAGGGAAAAAATTGTTTAATAGTGACTGCAATTAGTATCAGAGTGGCCCCAAATATGCTGGGACTGTCTGCTCTGGTGAGCCCCAGCTGGGATGCCCTGAGCAGGTGATGGGCTGACAAGCCAGTGGAGGTGAAGTTGGGAAGTGCAAACAGAAGGTAGCTGGTCTGTCCTGAGTGGGATCCATGCTGCAGGTGCTGGATGCTGCATTCCTACTGTGAGAAACTTTGCTTTCCCTGCTGAAGGAATCCACAAACCTCCATTTTAAAAGCAAAAAGTTCTGAAACTCCCTCTCGAGGGGTTACCCTGTAGAAATATGACAACCTAATAAACAGAGCTCTGATGAAATATGGTTCACATCTGTAGTCGTTTTATAGTTGACCAAATGTGCAGCCTGGAGTTTGTATTTGCTAGAGCTAAGATAATAACAGGCCTGAGAACTCCCAGCGGTTGTTTGCTTTTATTTGCAGAATATTTGTTACGCCACATTATAATCAAAAATTGGGTATATCCGCTGGTAAAAATCTCATGAGTTACAAAAACAAAGCTTCTGCCAATATTGCTTTATATTAAAAAAAAGTGGGGGGAGGGGGAAATTAACAGATTTATTATGAGACAGTGAGGGTTTTGTTTTGTTGGTTTTTGGGTTTTTTGGCTGAAACATCCTATGGCCTGTGCTAGGATTCAGTGGGAAAAAAAATTAAGGCAATAATATACAATATGCTTATCACCTTGTTATCTGTGATTCAGGTCACTTAAAAAATGTATCAAGAACGTATGTACTTCTTCCAGAAGTTAAATAAAAGTAATGAGGTAGAGAGGAAAAGCAGAAAGTCCATTCCACAGTGCAGGTTGATCAGGGGATCAAAGTATGAGCACTAGGCCATTTTAGTTGCTGAAAGAGTCAATGCCATAGAAAAGGGCAGTGGGAGATTTGCTTTCCTAGCTATCCATCTGTTCAAAAAGCAACACTGACCCAGCTGGCAAGATGTTCACCCTAGTTTGTTTTAAAGAGGGTTTGGAAGTTGCTGTAACTGCAGGCAAATTTGAAATTCAGTTATGACTTGAGGAGGAGGCTGCAAATCTGATGGAGAAATGTAGGTAGAAGAGGCCTTAACAGGAGTGAATCAGTATCAGAAAGAAACACACATAAACAGCAGAATAAGGAGTCCAACAAAGTAGTCAAGGTGTCTGAAAAGCCACTTGATGGCCATCCTTGTTTTGTGTGTTCAAAAGGAGCAAAACCAACAAATGATAAATACAAAGCAATAAGGTTAAACTGTTATACTAAATTATGAGGGTAATTCTTCCCCTGAGGAAAAAGAAAAACCCCATGACAAATGCCAAAAGCAAGGATAAAAGTGGGATATACAATAAAGGGTGCTTGTAAAGAAAATAGCCTTTCAAAAATTTAACAAAAGATCTCAAACAGAAAAGCTCAAGGGTTTTTGTTTTGCTTTTCTTTTCTTCTTTTTAGAATGCAATGCACTAGAAACAACAAGGCAACAAGTAAGGGTTCAAAAAACGCAAGAAAGAGAAAAAGAAGACAGAGAAAGACCTCAAAGAAAATCTATTACTTCACAAAGAAGCTCAGAAGTCAGGTAGTAAAGTGAAAGCTGAAGTATTGAGTGCCTGCTTTTTTTCAGGCTGCAGGAGGGAGATTAGTCTTCACCAGACACTGAAACAAAGTAAATAGGGAAATGGGGCAACACAGACCAGAGCAGGGTCTGTGAGTAAATTAAAGAGTGTTTAGACCGTACAGATGTATTTGAGTCAGCAGTGCCTGACAAAATCCATGTCAGTGTACTTAAGGAACAAAGCAGCTGACAAAGATCTGAGATCCCACACAGACCAGGGAAGCATGGGAGGACATAGTCTGAAAAGAAGGAAAAGGACAGGAATTCTAGGGCAATCAGTCAAATTTTTTTGACCCAAAGAATTGTTATCAAAACCCGATGCTTTTACAGACACCTAGGGAGTAACAAGGCACAAACATGAAGTTACCTACAGTTCACTTCAAACTCCAGGGCACATCACAATGAGAGCTGCTGGAGGTCTCTGCTACTTAACACTCACTTTACATTTTCTCTTTAAGAATTCACTGCTCCAAGAGAGAATATGTATCTGAACTACCTGAGAAAAAGCAGGCTTAGAAGCATTGTCAGAATCCAAATTCAGCTCATTCTTGTCGTGCTGGCTTTGAATCCAGGGATGGGTGGTCTGGAATATTTCAGATTAAATTGAATGAAGATAGGTGCAGAAAGCTATGCTACTTGAAGAGAAATCAAATGCGCAAAATGTGGAATAACAAGCTGGGAAAAACCTTGCAGGGAAACAAAAAATAAAAAAACTGTGGCACCTACAGGATATAAGAACATATCCCAGAATGGAGAAGAATTTCAACCAGCCCAAGATCTTGTTAATGCCTTGCTAACATTTAATCATGTATGTAATTTAAGCATATATGTAAGAAGGAGATGGAAACTGTAGGCCAAGACAGTAGTACTGTGAAGAAATAGAAATCACCATACCACTTGACCATGGAGAAATGGTACAGAGCTTTGTTGAAGAGATCTCTCAGGGGTGTCTAGAAACACATATCAGCTCAGTGTAGCAGCTCCTTCAGCCGCTATTCAATCAATTCAGTAAGTGCAGGTAGTCTCTTCCATGACAGACCAAGAAAATTAATTTAAGTCATTGCATTGGAAATCCTTCTGCATTGGAAACATTTTCTGAAAGGGCTAAAGAGCATAAACCACTGTTTTCAGGTAGTAAGAAGGTTAGATCCTGAAGCATGGGTATTTCTCACAATCTGCTGTGACACTATACTATATATCCATATAGTCAGACTTGGTGTCCACTAAGAGATCTCTGAAAAGAAGACATTGGAATTGTGTTGGTTCCCAGGACAGAGATCTCAGTCCCCATACCAAGTACACATTACCTGAGATTCAATATAAGGGCATGTGCAGGAAAAGAAAAACCTAAACACCTTAGTCTGAGAGGTATTAGCAGAAGTGTCAATTGCAGGATCCCCAAAACAGCTGTTCTGCTCTGCTGCCTGCTTTAGGAACCTGAGATGATCTGCAGGGTCAACTGCAGGTTGTGCACCTCCTCTCAGCAAGTACATAACAAATCAGAGAATAATGAGGAGAGAAACAAGTAAGAAAAGGAGATTAAAGGAATGAAGTTTTGAGGAAAATAGAGATGTTTGGTGTTATAGATAGAAATTCGGCAAAGCCAATTTCATAATTAATAATAGAAGTTTATTGCGTGATCACTAACAAAAATTTAGAGACCAAAATTCCACAACCTCAACTCAGTCATAACAGCCACAATTCAAGGAAACAGAGTGGTCCCGGGGATCCGACTCTGGGTGAAACAGTGACCTGACAGCGTCAGATTCCCCCTCTGTTCACACCAGTGTCCCGGTGCAGTGGGTTTTTATACTTTTTATTTGGCCCTGAGCAAAGTCTTTATGGTGGAGTGCATATTCATGCAGTCTCCCTTCCTGTGCTGGACTGGAGAAACTGTTTCTGGTCAGCGATGATCGCCGGTGGTGGTCGATCATGGCTCTGAGTATCGTCCAGGTGTCCTCTGAAAGACGGACGATTATCGTGGTGGCTCTGTTCTTTCGCTTGCAAATGAATTGCATCTGTCCGCAGTTTCATGATCCGTTCCTCAGCGCTGGTGCTGAGCAAGGTTTGTCTGGGGGGGACAACGAATTCCTGTATTGGGAAATCTGCCTCCCAGTCATGTAATGGCTTGGGTGTTTCCCAATAGCCGATCCACAAGCCATTGTCCCATGCTGGCGAAGCCTGTTGGGATGCTAATTAGGTGTCTTCTTTCAGTCTCCTGCAGCCCAGTTAAGCAATCTGTCCCGGCTCTGATTTTATGTTTTCTATGATTTCTAAGAATCCCTACACACCCACTTTATTACATATATATCAAAAACGCACGAATAACACCCATATATAACATTTGGGAAAGCAGTTACACCATTTTCCTCCTGTGTCCAAAATGCTTTAAAAAAGGCAATAGAGATCAGTTGTTCAGGCAATAAAGGATAGGGCATAATTTTGCAGCAAGGTCTGTTGAAGATTATATGAAAGTAAGGTCACCAAAGCCACAGGATGACATGTCATGACAGTTCTCTGAAGAAGAAATAGTGCAAAGGACCTTGCTGTCATTTACGAGCTCCCTTCTCCCACCCTGTGAACCCTTGCCCAGATCAATGCCTACACAAAGTGATAACTGAAGGGTTCCAAGTATTTGTCCAGCCACTCCACCTGTGTGTCAGTCCATAATGGTGCAGAGGGGGAAGAAGGGGGAGTGCAGGGTTTTCTGAGTGACTGACAAGGAGGGAGAAGAGGAGAGTACAGCTTGGTGGTGGGACAGTCAGCAGTGATACAGATGCCTTTTTTTCAGATAGTCACAGAATCTCTGTCACTTAATCAGTTTCCTTCACTCAGTATTTTTCCTAATTCACATTTCTACCTCCTTTATCCTTTTTCCTCTCTGCCTGTTCCCTACAAATTTTTCTCTCTTGCCTTACCATTTTTTTTCCAATTTTTCCTTTTTTTTTTTTTTCTTTCCTTCCCAGAATGAGACTCTACTTTTCCAAGTCACATTTTGATTGTCTAGTTGTGGTGGGTTTTCTCTCCTGCGGCTCTGTTCTATAGCTGGGCTCTGCACATATTTTCACTGTGGAGCTCTTTTGCCAAGGAAAACATGGACTGCTCTGAACTGTTCAGCACTAGAAAAGACCAGGCTAAGGAGAAGCATGATGCTGAAAGGGAGAATGACAGGAAAGTGTTCCTTAACATGTAATATACCTGATTCAAGCAGGAAACTTGGCAGACCTGACCAAGGAAAAACAGGACCAGACTGCCTAACGTCTGCTCAGAATTACCTATGGGCCAGCAACCAAGAGGTGCTAACACCCAGCACAGACCCTTTATTTCTTTTCAGCAAGGAATCTGTTCAAACCCTCTCAAGGACACCCTCGGTGCTGTGTCTTCCCACCAAGGCAAGCAACAAGTCACTAATTGGATCACCTTCTTGGAGGTCTGATGAATGCATTGTTGTGACCACTTTAGGAATTTCAGCCTGAAGAAGGAATTTAAAGAAAGAAAAAAATAATTTGAGGAGTGGTGTTGCATCCACTGGGTCTCAGGAAAAAAAATAAAGTGAGGAATAGGTACTATTAACAATGAAAGAAATCAGATATGCTATTACAGAACAGTTCAAATGGTCAGATAAAAGGCTGATTATGTGCTCTCTTAGAATGTAATTTCGATCATTATCAGCCACTTTCTGTCACAGCAGAAATTACTACTTGTGAGACATGACCAGAATACTTGGTGACAAAGATATCTGCAGTCCAGACTTCAATTTCAATCTTAAAGTGGTCTGTTTTCAAAAATCACATCATTCCACAGAGTGCTGGGACACAAAAAGGAAGTCAGCCAGTTAGATGCCTACAGAAGCTGCTCCCTGCAACTCCAATTCTTTATATAGCCAGATAGAGAAAGCCTCACAAGGAGCTGCCGCTCATTTTACCATTGAGTTGCTGTCTTCCACACAGCAATAAAGCGATCTTTTTTTTTGCAGATACAGAAGTGATTGATGACCCAAAGGAAAGCTGGAGAAACACCCTTATGCCTTAAAATGCATAGCCTGAGGTTATCTCTGCATGCTGACCATGAGCGTTTTCTTTGCTCTCTCACATTAAATGGATGCATAAACAAGTATCAGAAACGAGAAAGTTATTATATTCAGTTAACTGAAACAAGACAGTTATTAAGAAAGTTCTTTGGCTATAGGATTAAAAGAATGCTAACTGAAAATAAGCATTAGGCTTAGGCAAGGAAAGGGGCAAGGAAAAAGTAAAACACACTCTGAGCGCATTTTGAATGCAGTGTTGATGGAGAAACAGGTCCTCCTAAGAGCAGTCTCTTGGTTTATTTTCCATAAATCTCTTGGGCAACTTGAATCGATAGCATTAGGCTTATTTTCAGCCTTAAGATGAGACAGTGGAGGTTCAGATTAGACATCAGAATTTTTTTTCACTGTTAGGGTGGTCAGGCACTGGAATAGGCTGCCCAGAGAGATGGTGGAATCACCATCCCTGGAGGCATCTAAGAGACATCTGGATCTGGCACTGGGTGATGTGGTTTAGGGGTTACAGTGGTAGTGCTGGGTTGATGGTCGGACTTGATAATCTTGAAGGTATCTTCCAGCCTTGATGGTTCTATGAATAATGCAGGCATTTGTCAATAGACCACTATTTCTACTAGAGCAAGAAAAAAAAAAAGGGGCAATGAAAAAGTAAAACACACTCTGAGTGCATTTTGAATGCAGTGTTGATGGAGAAACAGGTCCTCCTAAGAGCAGTCTCCTGGTTTATTTTTCATAAATCTGTTGGGCAACTTGAATCAATAGAGCCTTCTGGAACACCTGAGTGCTGTTAGAGCTCTTTTCCATCATATACTGTTTTGTAACAGCTCAGTTTATTCAGGCTGAGTGTGTCCGTTTGCATATCTATCCTTAGAACTAATCTGAAATAATGATGTAATAATGGTTTTAAGGATAGGCCTCTTTGCCATATAAATCTTAGGTTTTAAATTATACAGAGGCCCAGTGGCCCTTTAGAGCTCTTGCACTCCCTGACTGATAAGATTTAAGTCCCTGAGGTCCAAAATTAACTGTGCTATAGCATGCATTATGGCTGCATCACAGAGCAATTTTATCAGCAGTAGGAGACAGCAGAACTGCACAAGTCTGGTGCTATCAATAGGAAGTGATGACTCACCCAGCTAGTGCTTTCAAAGTGGCAATATCCTAGACACTAAAAATACCTTTTGAGGGTGATAAGTGACCCCATTGGCAGGAATAGGTGAAAGAATGTTAGCAGCAAGAAAGAAAAATAAGCCTTTACACATTGCACCCTTTACTTCTGATATCTGTGAAAAAAACTCATTTAGGTTGTGAGTTTGACCATTAAATTGAGTGAGCTTTTCAAGCTTGATTGAAGTGATTTTTGAACAGAGATGTCATCCTTATGAAACAAGTTCATGTCAGTCTTTACAGGGCCCACTGACAATAGTCTGATCAAATAAACACAGACAGATGCAAGGCTTGGGTCATGTTCAAATAGTGCTGTGGTAAAAGAACAACCTGACTTGAATGAATGGTGGATAATGTTTAGAACAATAGGTGAAAGGTGCTCAGGAAAGTTAAAATAAAGAGTTCTTAGTACTCAGAATGAATCTTAAAGAGGAATGACATTTGGTTGTGTGTAAGCCTATCTATTCTGCCATTCAAAGATTTTGAAGACCATTTCTATGGAGCTCCAGAAGCAGTGTTTGATAAGTTTAACAATCCGTGTGGCACTCTTCCAAATCTGCATGAGGCAACACAAATTCAAGTTGCTTCCAGCTTTCTAGAGAATAGATTGGATGTTAAGCAGAGCAAAGCAAAGCGGGTTTCTGCTATATGTCTAGACATGGATGGCAAATGACTTTTTTGAGGGTGCATTGATTAGAAAAATGACTGCTTGCCCTTGAGTCACTGCCAAGCTCAGGCTGGCTCTATATCATTGGTGAATACTGATGCAAGAGGAATGAATAAACTTCTGCAATAACATTCAATCTACACTGTCACTGAGAACTTTCTGAAAGGAAGAATGTGGATAATCTACTTATGTAAAGGAAAAGCAAGAAACAAAATTGCATTTTAAGCTATCTTAATTTATAATATATAGTTTAGTGGGCTCTAGATTTAATGGCTTCCTGTTTTATATAAAATCATGTATTTTCTTTGTTAGCAGACTGATGTTGATTTCTAAAAGAATACAGATGCAGGTTAAAGATTCTTGGGTTTTGTGCACTTTACTAGGGTTTTGTCCTCTAAAGTTCCTCTGGTGCTTATCAACCTGTGTGGTCCATAGGAGAAAACCTTCCCCTAACTAACATCCACTTTTCTTTATTACAGAGTCATTCTTCTCCTTCTATGAATCTCACAAGGATTTTGATGCTCTTTTTGAGAATTTCAGACTCTTCCATACTTGGCTGATGTTGGACAATGAGTTCAAATGTCATCAAGTCCCTGGAAAGCCAAACACATAAACACAGATTGAGAGCAAGTACATTTTGTCTCTGTTAGAAGTCAGCAACAAAGGGACTCCTTGAAATGCTGGATTTGCCCCTGGCTTTTTGCTGAAACTGCTCCTCAGCCTCTGGATTTCTCTCTAATGAAACAGAAAAATGATGTAAGAGCACTCTAATTTCTAAACTGCAAACACCGAGTGAAATATACATACAGGCTTTATGTTAGGCACCGATAAAGGCAGCAGACTTTTCTTTGGACTGGAGCTTTTACCAGCTTGCTTGTAATCCATTATGAAAAGGTCAGCAAAAATCCACAGTGCTTGTTCCAGACTCACAATTCAGATGTGTTTCCTTAGCCTCTTCTTGAAGGACACAGAAACAATAAGAGCAGAAGCAGTGGTAATCCAGTGAAATGACAAATATATTTATTTAAGAAAGATAGTCAGAGAGTTCCAGCAAGATAACAGCAGTGCAATAAATAGAGATGAGGTGGATACTAGGTCCCAGCTCCTACTGAAACCACCTAAAGGGCAGACTGACACTGTCAGAGATATTCATGTCTCCTGGTTATCTCCAGCTACAAGTTCCCATCACCAGCTGTGTGCCAGTGCCTCTGTGACCTGAAAGAATCAGAAAACTAGTCTGGTCAGAAACCTATCAATTTTTATTATTTTTGGACTGGTTTTCAGGCAGATCAGTTTACTGAACTGGTTCACTGGACGTCAGGATGAATAGTAGAGGTGGCAAAAAAGGAGAATTGGGAATGTATGGCCAAGGTTAGGCGAGACAGGCTTCACTTCTGTTGACTTAGGACCATCATAAAATCACAGCCTGAGCTGTAAAGACTTGAAAAAGTGGTAGATATTTCTTTCACAGTGCAGCTGTGCAGGACAATTCATAGGGAGAGAAACATATGGAGTTCTGGGTCCCAAATAATTGTTTACAGGGCAGATACAACATTTCAGCTAAAGAAATTCTCTTTGATATTAATATAAATAAATTAAATCATCAGAAGCTATTAACAGAAAAGTAATTTAAATGATTAGCTGCTGACTTAATTTGCACTAAGGGAAAAATATCCAGAATACACTCTATTCCCACACCTTGACAGAGCTGGTCTAAATTTTAAACTCAGTAGAAAAAGACAATAAACTCCCCAACCTAACTTCTTGGAAGGTCAGTAGTGCCAAATTCAGAGAAGGTTTGGTTCTGCAGTTTTAGCAAAACACTGCTTCCAGGGAACTCCAGCTAGTGGGACAGCAAATGTGACTTGAAACCCAGTTTGTTTGGAAATGGCTGCATATACACAAGCCTTAGAGGGGTGAAAATAAGTAATTCTTTCCAGCAAAAAACAACAAAAAAGCTGCAGGCTAAGTTGCCCAAGCCATGGGACATCTTCTATATAACTGAGAAAAAGCTGCAGATGATGGCAAATGATTACATAGCAGAGCAAGAATGCTGCATTCCTTTTCTTTCTTTTAAGATAACCCAATATATGCACATGTTTGATAAATTAAAACTGCTGTTTATAAGTAGCGTGAAATTCTGAAACCAGGAAACAAAGGTAGTTCCTCTTTCAAGCTGCTTCTTCAGTGACATTGCTATACTAACAGCTCAATTTCCCTTTCTTTGACAACCAAGTATCCCTGACAAGGCAGTTTCATTGAACTTCTTGTTTGTGAAGACTGCATTTTTTGAGAAAAAAAGTGCAAGATACCAGGAGATATACCCATATTAATAAATTCTGGCATCCCCTGAATAGTATGAACTAAAGGGTAGTACTAGCAATTTCATATCACCCATTTATTTCCTGTGTATGTGTTTCCCCCATATGTAGAAGCAATAGTCAAACAGGTTTAAGAATATTCTACATCCAAGCCGGATGAGAAACAGTAGAAAAAAAATGACCTTTCTGCTTTGGGGGAAATACAGATTGTGTGATTCAATTTTATTTGTTTTTCACTTTTTTTTTTAAATTTCTATTTTGCCATTTGATTGAAATAATTCCTAATCAATAAGCAATTTTGAGTTAGTGTTTTCAGGGTTAGTTTGTTGATGTAGGCTTTACTTTTCTTCTTCTTATATACCATGTAATGTGTGTCTTAAAACTTATATTCTTTCACTCAGGAAAGAACATCCTCAGAGACACAAATTCCATATTTAAAATATATTGCATTTTGATGCCTCATCCACCTGGCTGATGATAGAGTTGAAATACCACTTTGTACACAAGCTTTTGATCTAAATATCATTTTTTAGGGCTATTTTTCCCCTTGGGAAGAAACAGAACAAAATTAAAAATTCATCAGTTCACCTTGAGGGGAGGTATGTTTTATCTTGGGTTTTTTAAAACCAGTTGCATGACATGGAAATGATCTTGGATTTTGTAGAAGGTTTGGTTTTGTTTTGCTTTGCTTTCTCTGTCTGCTTTCCCCGTTTCCATTGCCTCCCATCTTTTACCTAAATCAACCCTTCTTTCTCTTTAATAATCAAACTTCCATTTAACTGTTAGCCTTCTCATCTCTGTAGTTAAGTGAAATAAGCATAACAGTGCATGATGCCTCAAAAGTAATGAACTCATAAATGAGCTACCTCTGCAAAAATAAATATGTACATGAATAATGGTAGGGTGATCTCATCTATGTACACATGAATGACTTAATTCCAGATTAACTTTAGATACTGAAAGTAATCAGTAATTTTGGACACATTTGTCCAAATTTATTGCTTTCAGTATCTAAAAAGTTGTGAGAGTCCAAGTTTCTCAGTGTTTGAAAACAAATGAAAGCTTCCTCTTAGCTGAATTTTTAGGTATTCAGGAAAGACCATTTTATGGCCTTTTTTTACAGGTTAACACCTGGGGCGTCTTGCTTTAGGAATTAATGTTAGAAATGGAACCGTTTTAATTTCCCCCCTGTGCTGCTTAATTCACAAATTGCAGATGAAGGTATTTGTCTTAGGCAGATACCTCTTGGGTCCCAGCCCCCATTCATGAAAACTAGGGTCTGGTCACAGTCTCCTGTGGCCCCCTTCTGCCTTTTTGCCTGGTTTCCTTCCAGAGGATGCTGGGCTGCAGAAGGATACGATGCACTTGGTTCTGAGCGGTGATTTCACAATGCATGTTTTGGAATCTAGGCGTGAATGTTAGCAATGCAGTGACGAAGGAGGGGAAGCTGCACAGGGAGAGAGGCTGTGCTTTATGGAGAAGAGAACAAAGTCATAGCCTGCTTATGGTTTCTGTCTAAATCTATGTCACCAAAAAATGACAGAAATAAAAACCACAGCCTTCCATTTCCCTGGGCAAGGCCTGAACCATCCATCAAGATGTTTATCACTATCAGGTGAGGGAAAGGCAGGTTTTGTATCCTGACTTACATCTGTCATCTGAACATGACAGTCCTCACTCTCTATGAAGCATTGCTTTCCCAGGCATGCAGCAGCAGATGAAGCTGCATGCTCTGGCCTAACTCTGAATAGACAGTATGCATTGTAAAACCACATTGCCACCATTTTTTTGCCTTGGGTGCAATGCACACACACTACTTCAGTTGTAGAGACTGCTCAAATGGAGGCTAAAGTGATTGTTTTATGTTCTTAGTGCTCTGTTTCCTGAACATCTCAAGATCTTGATCATAAGAGACATTGTAACAAAAAATCGATTTTCTTTTTAATGACTACAATTCTATCAAGAGACAATAACATAACTTCAGGTCTCTGAAGTAACACATGAAAAAATTACAAGAGAAAAGTCTCAGCAGACTTGGGATATGACTGGTTGCAAGTAGTTCAGTTGTTGGTCACAACTAAAACATAAGGCTTGCTCTTAAAAACTTCTTTCACTACTAAAATAAGATGCTTTTTAATTTGAAAAATCTTTAAATCCATCTACCTATACATTTGTCGGCCTACTTATGTATTTACCTACCTACTTACCAAGCAGCCTGCCTATCAGTCAAACACATTATGTTGCAGTGGCCCCGCCTTTGTTAACAAGGGAAAAAATGAGTGCTGTGTGATATTCTGTGTCCCTTGGTTCACAGAGGTCTAATCAGAGATAGATTCAGAACTGAATAGCAAAAAATGAGCTAGTGAAATCAGAGTAACTTTGGTTGAATGACAGAATAAGGGAAGAGTCAACAAAGCTGGCTGTACAACTAAAATGTACATCAGCTTGTAATACTTGATACTTCTCAACAGGAAGAGTTCTGCTACAGTTATGGGTAAAGCTATACTTGAGAGGCTTGAATTTCCAGACTGAATACATCAGTCAGATTGTGCAGTTCAGAAAAAGGACAAGCCTGAATATTATGTTTCATGAAGGTGAGGCAGCTTTGATGTCATGACTTTCACTGCAAGATGTCTAGAACAGCAGTGCTTGGGAAAAAGTGCAACTGAAGGAACCTGTAGGCTCTAGACAGCTTTTGGTATATTGCTGCCTGTCTGATGCCTCGAGAGGCCACCTAGAACAGAGACAAGAAAGACTTAAAGGAATAAAGTGGATGTTTATTAAAAATGGTATTTATTAGAAAGGCCTTTAAAGGATACACCTTGGGCAGTTCAAGAGCCCAGTCGTGGCTCCACCCAAGATGGATGCCAGATCATGAGCTTTCAGACTTTTATAAGTTTTGGTTCATTTACATATTGGGGTTAATTCTCCAATTACAGCTTCAGGTTATGAAGTCCCATTCTCCCAAACTGCTTTCCTCAATTCACCGTTGTTTATACTTTTTGCGCCTGAGGCTGCAACGGTGTGTTTGGTTCTCAGGCTGGAAAATGATTGTTTTGTCTAACTAAACTGTGAAGAGAACTTTCTAGCTTTATATGAAGTTCAGAGTTATATGCTAATGCAGTACAGAATCTGGAAAATATGAAAGCCAAAACTTTAGGCATCACATCAGCACACAAAGCTGCAGGAATTACCTATTCCTTATTGAGAGCAAGGTCTGACAGAGACGAGCAAGGTCTGACAGAGACGAGCAAGGTCTGACAGAAACAAGCAAGGCATAGATGGATTTCAGCAAGGAATACTTCTGTCTGAAGTTCTTCCAGACTGATGGAGGTTCAAGTTAGGAAATGAGACAATAGAAAATGGAAGGTAAATTACAATGACACTGGGTAAAGCAACAAAGAAAAGGAGCAGCAGTGACAGAAAAAAAACAATTATGGTCTATGTATTTTATAGCTAGAGTGAGTAGGAGTGTTTCTCCCACCACACTGGCATGAAAGCAAGAAGAGCATCTCTTGCCAGGGGAGCAGCAGACGGAGCAGCTATATTTCACATGAGAACTTGTGTTCTGGGACTGTCAAGCTGCTGTGGGAGCTGCTCAAAATTTGTGTGTTGGCATTTCTGCAGCCCATGACTTATATCCCCAGGACAAAAAATCATTTTGGGTTGTATTATTTACAGAAATACAGGTTGTCTTTTATTCTGTGTAAGTTGTTTTACTGCCTTCTTTATCCTATGTTTAAATACTTTCTGGAAGTGTTTTAACTAATCTCTGACATGTGTGAGTCATGTTCACATCCAGTCTCCAGAATAAATTATGTGTGCAATACATAGTAGTTTCCTGTTACATATAAAAAGGTTGTCAAGGAAAAATTCCCCTTACATAACAAGAAGGATGTGGGATATTCTGCAGCAGTTCATGAGAACTGGGGACTTTTGGAGATGTCCAGCTGTTGTGGTGCAACATTTCAGTCTGACTGGGAAGTGTCTATCACATATATAACATGACAGCTTTTTGGACAAACAAAAATGGCAAGACACTGACCCCCAAATGCCTTTTCCATGTGACAAACTATGGTCTGTGGAAACTCCTGAACCTGTATGCTGAGTGATTGATGTAGGGATTTATATCTGCACACAGAGGGATGGTGTTATGGCCACAGCCTCTCACAGTGCTCTCTCCTTTACTTCCAGCATGAGCTGAAGCTTCATTGTAGATACCTGATCTCTTTTAATTGGCAGACTGAACTTACCCAAGCAATGGGGCACACTGACTGTGTGGTAGCCCACATGTGATGTAGAAGGCAAACCACTGCCTGCCTACTGACTAATTTTGGTTAAGAACTGAATCCATGTCATACAGGATCTCCTAGCATTCTCTACAGTGCAGGCTGGAGGCACAGACTCCACCTATGCAACTTTTTCAAGAATTTAAACATCCAGCATCTTACTTCTGCTGAGCTTTTCATATTTCAGTGTTTGAATTGTCCAGGGAAAGAAAAATATAATAAAATCCTTTTCAAGGTGGCAAGAATGCAAACAAAATCTTTAAACCAAAAAATGTTTTCTAAAATACTGTCTGGCTTTTAAGCCTAAATACTTCATGGACAATTAGCAGCTTTGTTAACAAACTACAAGGCTACCTACAGGACAGGTCA
The DNA here is from genome assembly GCA_013399945.1 of Ploceus nigricollis. Lineage (NCBI taxonomy): Eukaryota > Metazoa > Chordata > Aves > Passeriformes > Ploceidae > Ploceus > Ploceus nigricollis. The sequence continues at coordinate 739,701 of VXBC01001034.1, forward strand.
ATTAGTAGCTTCAACCTATCTGTCAACGTGCTGAAGAGCAATTCTCACATCCAGTTCTTTGATAGATTATCAAATTATTTTTTCAAAGGACAAATTTATGCATAATGATAATGGCTAGTCAAATGACATGAGCACAATTTATCAATGACTTTTTTTTTTCCTTCTTGTAGAGGACAGTCTCAAAAGCCTACGCATCTCCTGCAACAATTTCAGATGAAAATTGAAAGCAGCTTGAAAATCCTACTATCATCTTTCTGTGCTTCAGTTCAGCAGGAAGAAAGATGAAAAGTTATTAAAAAGTTAAAATATCATGGCGATCAGGAAGCAATTCTGTTTATTTAGCTCATTTTTAGTATAAATATTTAGAAGAGAAATGTAGAGAGAACAGGATGAGATAAAATTCCCCATACAGCTTAAAAAAAACTAAGAGCAAATAGTCAATGACAAAATAGCAGAGTAATAACCAAGAAAAAACTTCTACAAAAGCATACAAAAAGCCTGGGCTGGATGTGATCGTATTTCAGCCTTGGACACATGCTGTATTCTTAGAATACAGGAAGCTCCTCATCATGCCAGCTTTCAAACAAAGACTACAAAAAGAGAAGCATTGCTTTAAAAAGCTAAAATACATTCTATTTAACAATACAAAACCCTCAAAGAAGAAAAGACAGAAAGAATTATCTCAAGCTTACATTTGGCTAAAATCCCCTTTTCAGCAAAAGCTCCTAAATTTCAAAGATCAGTTGAATTCATTTAAAGAAAAGCACTGATGTGGAGAATGATTTTGCATTAGTCTCATAACATGAATTCTATGAACAATAATTGTGCTTCATGGCCCACTAGACCTAGTAATGTAATTCAGCCCAAAAATTTGCAAATATATTATACATTAACATGAGAAAAATGAGATACTAGAACCAATTGTGAAAGCCGCAGATTTTTTTCAGGTTGACAAACTGAATAACACTAATGTCATTTATATATATGTTTCAGGGATCTTTTAAATATTTAGAGAACACAATAATTCTAAGGAGGAATGTTTATAAATGGGTGATTAAAAGAGCACTGAGCAGATGAGTTCTTCATTCTCATTAGCTGCGCAGGGCAGGCCTTTCCTCTGGTGAGCGGTGGACAACTTATTCTATAAGCAGCTAGAGAATGTTTCAGGATCACCAGCCCTTGTTCTTGTAGGTGACTTCAACCTACCAGACACCTTCTGAGAACACAATACAGCAGAAAAGAAGCAGTCCAGGAAGTCTGAGTGTGTGGAGGACAACCTTTTGTCGCAGCTGGTGAGTGAGCCTCCAGGGGAGGGACAATGTTAGACCTGTTGTTTGCAAATAGAGATGGGCTGGTGGGAGATGTGATGGTTGGAGGCTGCTTGGGGCATAGTGACCATGAAATTATAGAATTCTTGATATTTGGCGAAATCAGGAGGAACACCAATAATACTTTTACACTGGACTTCTGGAGGGCAGACTTTGGCCTATTTAGGAGACTTATTCAGGCACTTCCTTGGGAAGCAGCCCTTGAAAACAAAGGAGTCCAGAAAAGGTGGCGTGCTTCAAAACAGAGATCTTGAAGGCACAGGAGCAGATTGTCCCTGTGTGCTGAAAGATGAGCCAACGAGGCAAATGTCCAACCTGGATGGGCAATGAGGTTTCGAAGGAATTTAGGAATAAAAAGAGGTTGTATCATCTTTGGAAGGAGGGTCGGGTCTGTCAGGAAGTTGCTCGGGAGTTGCTGGGGCATGTAGGAAAACAATTAGGGAGGCCAAAGCTCAGTTTGAACTTAATTTGGCAACTTTTGAAAAGGATAATAAAAAGTATTTTTACAAATATATAAATGGCAAAAGGAAGGATAAGACCAACCTTTGTTCTTTACTGGATCCGGGAGGAAACTTAGTAACTGCAGATGAGGAGAAGGCAGAACTGCTTAACACCTTCTTTGCCTCAGTCTTTAGTGGGAAAAAGGCTTGTTCTCAGGACAACTGTCCTCCTGGGCTGGTAGATGGTGTCAGGGAGCAGAATGGTCCCCCTGTTATCCAGGAGGAGGCAGTCAGAGAACTGCTGAGCTGCTTGGATGTTCATAAATCCATGGGACCAGATGGGATCCATTCCAGGGTGAAGAGAGAGCTGGCAGATGAGCTTGTGAAGCCGCTCTCCATCATTTACCAACACTCCTGGCTCACTGGTGAGGATTCCAGATGACTGGAAGCTGGCCACTGTGACACCC
>VXBC01001034.1:742310-847017 GCA_013399945.1 Ploceus nigricollis
GTCCAGAGGAGGGCAACGAGGCTGGTGAGGGGCTTGGAACACAAGCCCTGTGAGGAATGGCTGAGGGAGCTGGGGCTGTTTAGCCTGGAGAAAAAGAGACTCAGATGTGACCTTATCACTCTCTACAACCTCCTGAAAAGTGGTTGTAGCCAGGTGAGGGTTGGTCTCTTTCTCCAGGTAGCAACAGACAGAATGAGAGGACACAGTCTTAAGCTGCATCAAGGGAAATACAGCCTGGATATTAGGAAAAAGTTTTTTTATGGAAAGAGTGATAAAATATTGCAACAGCCTGCCTAGGGAGGTGGTGGAGTCACCATCCCTGGATGTGCTTAAAAAAAGGTTGGATGTGGCACCTGGTGCCATGGTTTAGGTGAGGTGTTAGGGCATGGGTGGACTCAATGATCTTGAAGGTCTCTTCCAACCTTGTGATTCTGTGTGATTGTGTGATTCTGTGTGAATGAACTCATATTCATACTTGAGTATGAAATTATATATGACTGCCATACTGTAAGGTCCATTTTATTTAGTTCAGGCACCAAAAGAGTATGGAACTCTTCCCTGTTTTACTCTTAAGAAAAATTCCATTTAAACTAGCAGTGATGTATATAATAAGGATGAATTATCCTCCAGGAAAGTAACTTAGGAAGTAATCTTGAATTGGTCCTCTTTTGACTCTATGAACTTTAGATTAAGGCTTGCAAGAAAATAGTTTAAACAGCTATTGAAACAAAACCCACAACAAAACATAAAGAAGATTTTCATTTCCATCTGGAACCACAACAAAATTATCGATATTTTCATCCTACTCACCTTGTTGGATGTTGTTTTTTATCGTAACATTAAGACTTAGACAGGCAGCTGTCACTACCTCTCCAACCTTTTAACCATCTGAGATGTCCATTAAAACCCATTAGGGCAATCCTTCCATATGAAAATATTCTTAGTTGTTTGATACTTTAACAGAAGTTTAGTGGTAAAAAAAAGCCTGCCTAACATATTGAGTTTGGGTTTGAACCTTTGGCAACCTGTACAATGGGAATAAAGCAACAGATGGTCAGGAGCTGATGACAGTGTGAAGTAGAAGCAGAGACCACTGTGCTGAGAGTGTGACTCCTGTCGAGACAGAGTGATGGGGCAGTCTCTGTATGACAAGCCACTTCAGATCCAAACTGTTGTACTTGCCTTTTCTTCTTGTTTTTTCCATTCATCAAGAGCTTAGGCATCCTCTTATATCCTATATGTATTAGTTTATGCACACATTCTGTATTCAACACGTAGTGTTTTAAAAAACACTCTAACATGTTTGGAAAGTGAAATAATTGTATTGAGGTTGATTCTCATTAATGTCATACTTCTGCAATCTTACTAAAAGGTTAATGACAATGAGGAAAATATCTGGAAACCAGGATGGCTGGGTTGCATGGCTATCTTCTGTGCATGGTACAGAATTTTGAATTGTTTGCACCATTTTCAGAGATTATTTTCTTCATTTAATTTAAAAGGCCTGAATCTTTGCATATTACCCTCTCAAGAACAGACCTTGAAAAGCTCATTTTGGGTTTTCCTGTTTTAGTATCTGATGGTCTAGGTAGTTTTTTAAAGCTCTGTTCTGAAATTATACAGGAAAATACTGTTCCACATCCCTTGGATATTAATGCTGTTGACAGGACAGTATTTCAGAGTCAGAACTGAATTAAAATTCAGAGACCTAATTTATATGAGTTTGATGTTTTGTTGTTGAACTTCACTAGCAGATGCATTTGTGATGTAAAGTTAAAATTCATTTATTCCTTTCACAATTGATCTAGAACTGCCAGTCCATTTTCTCCCACAATCTCTTTGGCATTGTCTTTGAAGTTACAGCTCTGTTAGAGAACTAATGGAATTTATTCACGTGTAACATAATATTTAAAAGAGATTACTATTTGGCATGGAGAAAATAGATGGGTTCTGAGAAATTGTCTTGAACAGGCTCATCTGAGAGGCTACATAATTGATATTCACTATTATTGTCTACATTTTCTTGAATTCTTCATATGAAATTCAATCAACAAACGAATAAATAAAATGAAATTAAAGCAAACTAAAATATAAATAGATTCACTACCGGGCAGGTCACGTCAAGGGATAATAATAAAATATGTTCTCAGTTTAAATATTTATACAAGGAGATTTTCTGAGACATCAAGTGTTCTTAAAAAAGGTCAATTTACAGTACATTTTTCCACACATAATGAGGTTCCCAGAGCTTAAATAATTTCACAGATTCATTTATTTTGACATCTCAAGAAAGCAGTCTATAATGAAGAGATGCCCAAACAAATCCACCTACTGTGAACTGAAGAAAGTGTTAGCCTGGGTTCGACTGAAGAGATAGGAGAGTCTTTTCCTATATAAAAAGTCATTTTATTTTCATAAATATTCTTTGTGTGCAAGAAAAAGTGCAACCACTTGGTTGAAGACCAGCACATGCTGCAACCCAGTTGAAATAAAGAGCAAAATTTCTTCTGATTTCAGTAAGAAAAAACCTATTTCAAGACCTTCCAGTGATGTAAGATGGCTGAAATAATTTAGTCAATTAACAAAAAGGGGGAATTTGCATATCGTATCTCATCAAGGCATGATACATTAATTTCCATGTAAACATATTAAATCCTTGAAGTACCTAAGTGAGAGCATATGTTCTTGTGTATACTAGAAAAAATGAAAACCATGAAAATTATAAAATTACATTAATGGTCCAGAAATTACTTTCCTGCAGAAAATGGAAGCAGAAACTGTGTTTCTTTAAAAAATGTTCCTCATAGTTATAAGAATAAAATGCAAACACCTTGGCCTTAAAGATAGAATAATTCATAGTTCTTTTTCACTCCTCTTGCTTAAATGTCATCTATGCTAAATATTAAGCAAGAACGATGTGGGACACATTTCCCCTTTGGAAACACAAAAGCAGCTGACACCAGGTTTCCTATCTCATTTTAGATATCAACTATTTCAAGATTCTCCAAAACTTTTTATTAACAAGAGGAAATTAATTGTTTAGGAGGAGGCTATGCATGCTAAATAAATGTAGATTTAATAGCGTCATACTAAGGCACAGTTTATTGAGTATATGTTTTATATGCTGTTGACAGCCCAAACAGGCACAGCTGTCTGGTTCTTCCTTCTAAGGCTCATTTCAATTATACACAGGTCTCTCTGTGCTATGGGTTGTGCTATGCTTTATGTTGATCTTTTTTTTATTAAAACATATAAAAATTATAGGAAACTTTTCAATATACAAGAAGCCACCAGCAATGATCCTTCCTTACATTTTGAGATAATAAAAATCAGCATCTAGTTGTGAATACAATGCAGACAAGGTCCTTCATTGCCACAGGCTGGTGAGTTAACCCTGGCACAGCCACCTGAAATGGATGGGAAAATAGCCACTTATGTCATTGTCTGTACCAAAGATGGGGTGTCACAAGGGATTTTGTGGGGTGTAATAGGCTTTGGAAGACAGACCAGGTGGATGCTGCCTCTCTGCTCCTTCTCAGCTCATGGGCAAGGGAAGATAAATGACGAGTTGTGTACTAGCAGAGATATGACTTGTCCTGTTGGAACAAGGGGCCATTTTACTCAGGAGAAATCTCTTAGACAGGCAAGAGATGTAAGGAAGTGATTACTAATGATAAATTAAGCAAAAAACCACCCATCTAACTGAGTGCACAATGACTTGCAGGGATATGGAGACAAGAAATGTGTAAGATTAGCAGAAAATTTACCTTCTCGGGGAAAAAAACCCACACCGTTAAACCACAGTACTAAAACCTTTGGAAAAACTCTATGCCCAAAATAAAAGCAAAATGTAACTTTTTTAGGAAAGACAGAGAGGGTAGAAAGGCAGAACAATGTTATGTGGAGCCTTCCACACACCCTTGTTTGCCTCAGAGTTATTAGTAATATGGGGAATATGGGACATTGAGCATTCACAATCATTTATGGTTCAGTAACAAAACCTGTGGAATGTTCTGAAAGTTACAAACCAGAGCAAGTTACTCAACAAGCACTTCTCAGTAGTATACAAAAAAGAAATCGTGTTATTAATGTCATCAGTCTAGGAAATCTTTCATGAAGGATTTGTGTGGGGCCCCATTACTCTCCCATGATGTTTAAGAATGGAAATTACAAAGTAAGGAAAAAAGTGCTTTTGCTAAAATGGAGGGGCTTTGAGACACTGGTAAACAATAATGCAAATGGGGAAGCTACACAACAAAAGCTCTCTTAATAGATGGGATATAACAACAGAATACAGAACTCTACCCTGGAAAGCAAAGTCTCTGTAAGGAATTAAAATTCACCGCAGGGGAAACAACCTAATTAATGCCTCTCAGTGACATGTATTAGTGAAAAAGGACTGTTTGAACCCTGTAGTCCATGAAGTAAAAGTAATTTCATCCCTGTGTGAAACACAGGTGAGGCTAATACTGAAATACAGCATGTAATTTTGGTGGCTGCATTTATAGTGGGGTTTAGAAGTCTCAAGAGAGCTCTGATGATAGCCACAGTACTTATTCTATTTTCTGGAGAAAACACCTTGCTGTTAAAAGCTTAATGCTTAAATCTGGTTAGCTTATTAAAAGGGAAGATTGAGGAGTGATTTGATTACAGAGTATAATGTCTTCACAAGGAGAAAACAGGGGGAAGTATGTAGCCTTTTATTTAGTGAGAAAGATGTAAGAAAATTCAAGAAATTGAATCAGATAAATTCTAATGGAAATAAAGTACTAAACAGAGTAACACTCCAAAAGATTATTTCCTGAAGTAAACTGCTTACAAAATCCATCATCTCCTAAACTCTCCTCATCCTTAAATCAAAGCAGCACAATTTGCTTTGAAGATGTGCTATCAAAACACAAAGCCATTGGATCCAGTAGAAATAGAGTAGTATGTGGTATGTCATACAGGTGATCAGCCTAGCTGAATGAGGGCTTACACTACTGCTTGTTGGAAATCCTTTGAATTCAGCAAATCACTTTGTAAGCCCCTCAGTTTACATCTGCTCATTAGGTACTGAAAGAACTTTAACAAGTAACTGGCAGGAGCACCCCTCTGGAAGTGAGTAGGCTCCATCCACACACAACCCATGAGTGGCATCCCATCCCTCACCCAGCTCTTGAGGGAGCCATTCCTTAGAACTGTGGAAGTGCAGTCTTTGGACAGCTCTTCAAATTTCTTCCTGAACTTGGAGAAAAATAAGGTGTGGGACAATGCTGCAAAAGAATGTGGTTACACACTCTCCTGCACTGCAATATCTTGCCATGCAAATGCTTTTTGCAATGAAGAGTGGGAGGAATCAGCCCCTCAAGACTCCAGGGTGTTACATGTGTGTGTGCTAAGACATCAGGGTGGGTTGACAGGCAAACCTTGAAAAAGAGGATGAAAATGTCAGAGGAATAAAGATGAAAGCAAAACCAAATGTGAACATGAATAAATGCACTATGTGGAAACAGAGAAGGGAGCCAGAACACACATAGCTGGAAAGTGAGGAGTTAGGACTGCTGCATATGGAAAAGGAGCGGTTTCCATGTTGAGCATCCTAACTGAAGCCAAAATGCCTACTGAAATTCTGAAATTCAGGGTCGGGAAGGTGGCAGGAAAATTGATAATCTGTACTAAAATAGTCCACAGGACTAGATATTAAAAGACAATGTCAATAGATGATAAAATTGTGATTCAAATATATGGAAACAGAATTTTACACAGAAACACTAGACTTATGAATTACTAAATACTGCGAATGAGAGCACAATTCCACACAAGGATAAAAAAAAGAAAGGGAAATGCTTCATAAAATATATTTTATACATTCAGAAGGAACAGCCTCATTTCTACTGGAATAGTGAATGCTGCAAGATAGGGGTTCATCTATACAGTCACAAAAATGAAGTTAGCAATGAGATTGCTATTGCCATGATTCCTGTCGCTGTGGTTGCTACATGAGCAATAGCTCTGCTATTAAATATCCGAGCACAGAGGGAAGTTCTCAGCAGTGAGTAGTCTAGGGGGGCTGAATGTTGCATTCTGCCTGGTTCATTTTATATTTAGATTCACGGCAAGTTTATAGGGCAAAAGGATCATTCCATAAAAAGTCTGAAGCAAAGAGGAAATGAGAACGGAAAACCAGGTGCCGTGGAGACCTCTCCTGCCTCCTAAAACATCAGTGAGCAGTTTAAAATAATTCTTGTGAGGCAATAAAAAAAGTAAATAGTACCCATATCCAGCAAAAGTTTGCCCTGCTTAGGATGACTGCCTAGTCATTAGGATGACTGCCCTTCCTAATGCACATACAGCTTCTGTGTTCAATTTTCACTTCTCAGTCAGTTTTTCCCTCTGTTCCTCAGATCACTTTACCTTCTGGTCTGAACTGCAAGGCACACTTCAGATGTCTAGGCCAGAACATCAGTGATTTTGTTTGTGAAGTTGCTTGCAAAGGCAAGGGACCTGTACTCTCTGTAGAACTCTTCAGTGCATGCTTTTAAGGCTTCACTATTTTGTGGAGTTAGACCCCTAAAGCTGTCAGCTTTAGGGTTAGGGTTAAAAAAAGGGTTAAAAAGAAGCTGTTAGAACAAAACCTTAGAGGTACTTGGAAATCTGTAAAGAATCAGAATTGGTGAATCATTATCTATGATATTTGAGGAACTGAAACACCTGAAAATGTGACATGAATCATATTTCTCTTTGTCACCACCATGACTCACTGTTTCCCACTCGAAATAAGATGTTCTTTAACTTTCTTTCTTTTATAAATCGGGCACATGGGAAATGTCCCCCAGGTAACTGGGATGACTTTTCCTGAAAAGAGGCGATCATATCTATGTAAGGAAAACTCACACAGCAGCAAGAAAAGTTCCAAGGTCGAGATTCTTATATGTATCAAATTGCATATTAATTTTTAAACATAACTTACAGCATAAGTGTATACAGCCTCACCTCAGGGGACGAGATACATGTGGCTTCAGAAATTATAAGTAACAGGTGTGGAAATTCTCCTAAAAGCTTGTTGACAGCTCTGAAGAAACAGCCTGCTCCCAGAAGCCGGAGAGCTGACTGTCACACCAACAATTTGCAGAAGTTATACTGAAAATCCCTTTAGACATTAAAAGAGAGGGTAAAACAGAACATTTGAAGACATCCAAGAACTCTAGGATGGGAATACTGATGAGAGATGAAATATATTGGGGATTCACCTACAGATAACAACTGGATGTAGAAACAGAAGTCTGGATGCTCTGAAAAGCCCATCATTCTCAGTTCCAGGCAGTCTCCTTAGAACAGTCTCCCAGGCCTGCACCCCAGTGCCACTGTGCCATGCTCCTCTCACTTCCTTTGTAGAAGTATTTTCTTGCCATGACTTCTTACGAAAGGTGAGATTTATCTAGGAAAGAATTCAAGCAGAAATCTTAAGATAAAAACATCTCAGGTTACCATGTACTCTGATAAAGTCACTTTCTAAAATATTTTTTTTTTGTCTTAGAAAACTTTTCTCAGATATTGTCTCCAATGATCACTTTAAAGGCTTATTCACCTTCTTTGTGTTTACACTTCTCTTTGCTTTCCAGACAGGACTGTTTGAACACAGTATTATTTCATTCAGCTCTGCTATCCACTCCTAGATAGTGTTTTCATTGGTATCTTGCCTTCCTTTCAATTTTCTCAAACTGAAAGCACCTTTCTCTTTCACACTCTTGCCTTTGATTTATAACATCATACTTCTGTATTTTCTCTCCAGAAGAGGAGTTTGCTGTTATCTAGGTCCCATATTACTTATTGGAGGACATTATATCCCCAGAGGCCAAACAGAGCAGCACCAATTTATCTGGCATCTTTTTCCCCAGAAACAAAATGAAGTCTGAAGTTTTTCCCAACAACTGTGAGAAACATTTTCTCTCTGGGATGTCATCCCATCCATTCAGGGTATATTTAATTTAGCAATAGAAAGAAGTGTCATGTAAATAGAATTAGCAGTGAGCTAATAACCTAATAAAGCATTTCTCAAAGCTTGTGTCCTGATTAACAACACTCCTGTACCAGGGTTGTACTATGAACTAAAATCTGGCACCAGGTGGTATCTTGTTAGTTTGTTATTCAAGACCCAGGAACCTGGGGCAGGGGGAATGGTGCCAGTGGTCTTTTTTTCCAGCAAGGATGAGAGTTACTTGGTGTGTGGTGGCAGTTCCAGTACAGACAGATGTTACATGAGTGTTCTTGAGGTTGCTGTTGAGGAAGTCAGTAAATGCTCCCCAGAACTTGGCCATAAACCCCACATGCATCCTACCACAGCAGCAGGGAGGAGAGCAGCTCTAGATGCCCTCAGGACACTTCTTTTGATTTGCACAGGACAGCCTGGATAGACTCAGATTTAACTCCAATTATATAACATGGGGGTTTGGGGTTTTTTTCCTGGAGGGAAGCAGGCTCCATCATTCACAGAACTCCCTATTTTTATCTTATTTTCCAATAATGTTATTCCATGTTATTTCATTAGGTTGTTCCATGTTATGGGCTTCATAGCTCTATATCTGTTAGGAAACATTTTTAAAAGTTCATTAAAAAATGAAAGGGTGTAGAAGAAATAGGAAACAAGAGAACTCTCTTGAATCCCAATTTACAAAATCTTTTAGTTAAATTTCAATGTTTCAATGACAAGATGTGCACAATCCTTTAATGATGGGAGGTAGAACTTTTTCAGATATTCTCATCTCCTTTGGGATGTTTGTTTATACATGTCTTTGAATGAACTTTTGGAATATAATTTAACCTGACAGCCCTGTGTCAGACAAATTTGTAACATGAGCATTAGATGAAAGTATGTATAAACCTAGTTTATTGTTTGAGAAAATACATAATTCTTAACAGCTTGCATTGCAAATGATGGGCTGTTTCTTGTACCTTAATTGTAGACTACAAGTAAACACTGAAATGACAAATTTCTGAAACTTTAACAAGCTCAGTTTACCATTAGGAAGATATACAAAGTCTGTATAGACGATTTTTTTGGAAATAAATCTTAGAAATGTCAAAGCAAATTAATTTGAGAATGTGTCAGTCACACAAAGACTAAAAAAATCGATCAGAAAGCCTGAAACTAAAGGTCTGAATGCTCATTACCAGCTCAGATCTGCATATGGCAGACTAAGAATTATTATTGTAAAATCTCAGAAAGTTTGTGAAATAGATTTTCTGCCTTTATTTTAGGCTTTCACAATAGAAGTGATGATATGGTTATCCTCCCTCTGCAATTTAAATTTCATTTTTAATCATTTACTAGAACTGCTTGAGCATTATCTCAACCTCTGCTGACATTTATGTCTTCTGAAAATAAAAGAACTTAAAAATAGACTTTTCTTCATTGGCGAGTAAGCACAATCTGACTATTTATGTGGAAGGTTGAGTTAAATAAGCCCCAGGAGGACCTGAATTGTAGCTTAGTTTCTTCCACAAGCCATCTGCTGTCCCTATTTCTACAGAAAAGAAAACAGACTTCACCTTATGGCTGTTTTGCAAAGAACTGCAGGCAATGAAATGCTGAGTCACTGTGGAAAAGGTTGGGTCATGCAGCCTGAACTAACTCCTGCCAAATGCAACTTGAAGGTTGGGAGTAGGGAAGAAAGTTTCCTTTTGGGCAAATGGTTTCATAATTGTTCACAACAAGTTTTTTCTACACATTTTTTTCTCTCCAGAATCCTATATCTGATCCACAAGTGATGCTATGTTAGAAGGGTCAAGCAAAGCCAGGGATTCCTGATAATTGAGAGATTTTTGTCTTCTTTTGGTGATATATTTTCCTGTGAGTGCTGGGGGCAACAAGATGGCTCAACTCAAAAATAGAGCTTAAAACTAGATTTAGCAGGGGAAGGGGATGTAATTCTAAGCACCCTAGAGAAACCAGGGGCTGCTGAGGCATTAGGAAGCAACAGGGAAACACCTGGGAATTGCCTCAAGGGAATTAGGAAGCATTCTAAAAAGAGGAGTCTCACTATTCCTTCAGTTGTTAGCAATTCCACAATTGCTTACCTGATTTTTCAGTTGTCCAAGGATAAAGTTTGACACATGATGGATGAGACAGAATATTTCAAAAAGAACCTAAGTGTTTCTTTTTTATTCAAGTCAAAGACTTTACCTCTTTTTTCCTCTCATGTAAGTTGCTCTAGTCACCTTTTCATGCTGTTGTTTCTAGACTGATGCCTGGGAAGCTGTCAATGCTCAGATGTTTTAACATTATTTCAGAAAAAATATCAGCAAGAAATGTTTTAATCCAGAACAAGGTTTTGGCACCTTTCTGATATACCTTGCTTTTCCTATGTATATATGAAAGATTTCTTGCTGGAAAACAAGAGGCCTTGTGTTGATGTATCTTTCCTCCATATATAAGAATTGATTTTACTAGCATTACATGGAGGTTTTGAGGTTCTTTTTTAGCAAACTTTCTTGTTCTGCACCACTGCTTGAGAATAGATATTCCTTTTCCCCTTTTCTCCTGGTTTCACAGCTTGCTGTGAAAATCAGAAACAAATGATTCTTCTAACTGTGAGTGGGCAGTATATAATGACAGAATTAAAACTTATTATTTTGCAGTACAGGAGATCCATGCTGTACCTGGCACAAATGAGCTCAAATGGGGTGCTCTTGATTATTTATCCTTAAAACAAATCTTTATTAAAATAAATCACATTAATTGTGGTTCAAGAATCAACATTAAGTTCTTTCTAACCATGTCAAGTTACCTCAACTTCAGAATGACTGACAGTAAAGTGAGAGTAGTCTCAGCCATAGTTTCCTTGGCAGACACTTGAGCATCTCACAGCATTACCATAAGGGCAGTGAGACAGTGGAAAAGGTGGCCCAGAAAAGTTTTGAATGCCCAACTTTTGCAAGTATTCAAGGGAAGGTTAAATAGGGCCCAGAGTAACCTGGTCTAGTGGATGGTGTCCCTGCCCATGGGAGGGTCAGAAGTGTGCCATGGCAGCCAGGAGGGCCAGCCCTGTCCTGGGATGTATCAGTCACAGCATTGCCAGCCAGGCAAGAGAGTGACTCTCCTGCTCTCCTCTGCACTGGGGTGGCCTCACCTTGAGTGTTGTGTGCAATTTCAGGCATTGCAATATTAGAAGGTTGTAAAGCTATTCTCTAAAAGCTTTACCAAGCTATAGTGTCCAAAGGAGGGCTACAAAAATGGTGAAGAGCCTTGAGGGGAAACCTTATGAGGAATGCCTGAGGTCACTTGGTCTGTTCAGCTTGGAGAAGAGGAGATGGGGAGACTTCATTGCAGTCTACAACTTCCTCATGAGGGGAAGCAGAGGGGCAGGCACCGATCTCTTCTCTCTGGTGACCACTGACAGGACTCAAGGGAAAGGCCTGGAGCTGTGTCAGGGTAGGTTATATCAGATATTCAGAAAAGATTCTTCACTCAGAGAGAGTTTGGGCACTGGAACAGGCACACCAGGGAAGTCGTCACAGCTCCAGGCCTGACAGAGTTCAAGAAGAGTTTGGGCAACAATCTCAGGCACATGGTGTGACTCTGGAGGATGTCCTGTGCAGGGCGAAGACATGGATATCCATGATCCTTGTGGGTGCATTCCAACGCAGGATATTCTGTGATTCTATGATTCTAACTAGATGAGTTTGAAAACCCCTTCAAACCCAAACCATTCTATGTTGACCTTGCACATTACCCTGCCAAAAGTGATTTCAATGGGCAGTTGAAGTGATGTCCTTATCATCATTACAATGTGCAGCTAAATGAAGTCCACATGGTCACTTCAAGTAAAATAAGGAATGGTTCTGGAGATCTTCCTTCAAGCATGAGCCTTTACCACCTGGAGAATGAAACATCATCTACAGCCAGCTCTGCATGGGTACAGAGAAGCACAGTTACCACATAGGAGTGGGGAAGATGCTAAATAGAAAAATGGTGAAACAGTTTCACCTTATTCAGAAAGCCTGCCTTTTATTTTTTCTTTTTTTTTAGAGATGGAACAAGGCAGATGTGATATATCTCAGCCCATATACCTTAGCCAGTTACTTTCCCTTCCTAATTTCCTCTTATATCTATTAGAGGGCTTTCCAGCAATAGAGGCAATATTTTGTGAAATGGGAACAGTCACTTAGGTCCCATTGCAACTTCTGCAATCATAAGTAGAAGGATAATCCAGGTACAGAACAGGATCTGAGCCCAATATGGTCTCATGTCTCTTGTCCCAGGATTACAGCAGGCAAGTCACCAAAACTCTGCCTCTGTTTAAAATGGACATAATTATACTTCATAGCTGCTATTGTAAAAATTCAATATGTTGTCTGAGCACACCAAAAATACACATGATGCAATCATGTATGTTACATTTTTAGGTAAAGTAGCTGTAACGATCTTTAGAAAAAAACCAGTACATGTTGGTGGCAAAGAAGGAAACTGAGGCATGAATTGTTCTGGGCAGGAAGGGTTTCTTGTCTGTCCTGCACTGTATCCCATTTTTTAGTTAATTTTAAAGAAATTTGCAGTGCCTGTGTGTCTCCATATTTTCTCACTGTCTCTAGAAACTTTAATATCCTGGCCTGAGGATATAGCCCTGAATGAAACTAGAAACCTCAGGGAGCTAGTTGAAAACAGACTAAACAGGGAAATAGGTTTCCCAAGCACACATTTCCTTTTATTTAGCCACAAAAACTTCACTTTTAATAGCTTCCCTGAATGCACATATAACCCTTTCTTCATTTAGGCTGGACATACAAAAGCCCATAATTTGATTTGTTTAACTAACATTTGTAACCTTCACTCCCTGTGGCTTGCTGTAGGACAGGCTATAGAACAACACTTCCTACCTGGGGGAGGGATGAGTTCTGGTAAATGAAGGAAGGAGCTGGATGAGTAACACACTGCCTGCAGGGAAAAAGAGAGATAGGAACCTTCCTGGTCCACCCCTCAAAAGGGAACAAAGTACAACATCCCTATTGCAGTAGGTTTCCTGAGTCAGGCTCTTGGGATAAAGCTGAAAGATTAACCCCCCGCCTACCTGCCTGCTGAGAAACTGCTCTGAAGTGTAAATTATGTGCTACCCAGCCCCGTTGCAGAGCTATACCATGTTATGTTAATCATTCAGGGAAAGAACTAGAATCCAGCTTTCCTGAGGTTCAGGTGATGCCTCTAATTCATGAGCCAAAAGATTGCTCTTTCCTCTGTAGTGAATATTTTTTCTCATTACTTGTGAGCTGAGTGCTGAGAGTGAATCTGAGGATGCAGATCCATCTTGGGGCTTAAGACTATTGCCAGAGGATGGAGTGTGGATTCCTGGGGTTCTATGCAAGAGGAGTACTTACACTAAAGGTGTACAAAAACCCTCTCCTTGCCTTTTGAAGTGATGGGAAATCTTTTCTCTTTTTGAAACAAAAAATAAATCTAAGCCTTTAGTTTGGGTCTGAGGTCTCAGCAGGGAACCCTTAGTGGTGGTAAGTAGGTCCCTATCTCAGAATAAAGTACAGAGATTTACAGGAAGAAATTCCTCTGGTTTATGTAGTTTTAGGTCCCATCTCTATCTCTCTATTATTTGCTGTGTACCTCACAGGAAGTATTCACATTAATTCTGAGCCTAGGGCACTCTCATGGTCTCCTCCATGTCAAATGCAAATACTCAAACCCTCAAGATGACCAGTTAGGGAGTTTCTCCCCCCTTGCAGACCATCTGTGGTGGACATATACATCCATTTACAGATCCAATATGGAAGATTTTGTCTTCATACATATCAGCAAGCACACTATGAATATCCCACAGGATGTATGTGAGTGTTTCTGATAGCAGCATTAGGTCCAAAGGGCTTTACATCATTTTCCTTGCAATGGGGAAACATAAAAATTCAGTGAAATTACATATGTTCACATGAGAATGCAGAGGCTGCAATCATTCATGCATTGGAAAGTGATCAAAAGTTGTCTTCATTTCCTCCACACATGCCATTTCCAAACACAATTTCATGTACCGAAGTCCTTGCTGTAAAGAGCCTGGCACAAGCTGAAGTCAGATAAATCAGAAGATGTTAGATTATTTATTTTTCTCCTCCACTTACAATAGTGGTGAAACCTAAGTGATGCGATGCTCAGGTCCTTCAGGCACAACCCTAATACTGTTTTCAATTTCATTATCAGACAACATAAGCATAATGATACCGAATCTTCCTGTCTATAGTATTTGCACTCCATTAATGCCTGAACATGCAGCAGTTTCAGTCTAATAAAAGAGACCCTGCCTGGGAAATTTTTAGTCTAAATAAGCAAAGATGGAGGAGCTATTTCAAGAGACCTCGCTGAGGGATTAAGGGATGTCAGACTTTCTGGCAGGAAGCCTGTGGGAGGTCAGGGAACTGAACCGAGGGCTGCAAACCCCCAGCAGCATCAGTCTCCAAATTGCTCTTTACCTGGCAGCTGCCTGCCAGAGAGATGTGGTGGTTGCTAAATGAAAAGCAGATGGAGTTAAGTTTAGTTAAAGTAGACAGTCATAACAACAAAGAGCTCTCATCTAATCACCCAGCGGTAGTAGGGCTGAAAATGTAATCAAGTTGTTTTCTATAAATCATTTTCACAAGATAAGAGGCCTGACTATACAGCATGGCTCACTAAGTATTTACACTGTAAACTTTCCTGCCCTCAGCACCACCTCTTTGCTCTGAATTATTGCTTTAATGAATTTAATCATGAAGTGTAACAGTTGGATAATAAGAACACTATAAACTTCCCCCTCCTTTCGTTTTAAATTAAATTATATACTGGTAGTAAAAACACGATTATTTGAAGGTTGTGTTTATGAGAATTCTTGCCCTCTGAGGAGGGTGGTGAGCAAAAAAAAAAGAATTAAAGTTTTTACTTACAAGAGAAAACAGCTTGTGGAAATAATTATACAACTTGTGAGCCCTGCACAGCATCTGTATTTAACAACTTTATACTCAAGCCTTTAGAAACAGGCAAGTAGTCTGTCTTTCAGACAGTTGAATATATAAAGTGTCTCCATTATTGTATTATTTTACTAATGTAATACCAAGATAAAGTGATTGAATCTTCTGAAGAGGAGGGGGAGGACACTGATAATGTCTATTGTAATGGGGAACAATAATGGGCATAAAAGTTTATTAGCTCCACAGGTCACTGCACAGCAACAGCAGAGAAGCAGTAAAAGGGAAATTCAGTCCCTGTTCTGTTGGAGCCCGCAGCGTGCACTGAACCTCCTCATTAGGTGGGTTCACAGGCCCCCAAACAGCAAAGGTCCCTAGCAGATGGGAGAGTCGGGGAACAGAGCTTTGCTGCTTCAGCTGCACCCCAGGCTGTTTCCAGCATTCACACAGCTCTTCTAGTTTCCTCTGAATGGGGTTTTTAAAGACTTTCATGATTAATATGTTTTGGTTTACAGTCCATGTTCCCATTCACTTGTAGGTTCTTACAGGCTGGCCACACTAACATCTTTTCCTACAACCCCAACCCCTTACACTGAAGGCAATTGAAAAGAATGATTCACTCCAATGTTAAATAAACTCCTGTCCACTTAGGTCACTGCTGTGGCCTCTGAAGGATTTAAAGTAAATAAAGGAGTTGGACGACAGTGCGTTTTTTACTTACTTTCTTTAAAGTTGTGCAATGTTTTTCTGGAAAGACAAAGCACTTTCCCTTATTTTGAGTTCTTGCATTTCAGTTATGCTGGAAAATGGTGATGTTTGCCAGGCTGGCCTGTTTCCTGCTGCCAACATCTTCCTGACGGGGTTTGAATGACGACAGGGACAGACACGTCCCAGAGCTGCCCTGCAAGCTCAGGTCTATCAAAAGACAGAAACAGGACTGGTACTTTATGAGCTCTCTCAGATGAGTTTTTCTTTCTAGCTCACACACTAATTTTAATGGTACAAATTGCTTGCATGCATACATTCCTTGCATACATGTTGGCAGCAGAAGCAAAACAGCAAAAGAAAGTGAGCTATTTTAATAGTGTATTTTCTGAGGATTTGCCTCATTTGGTATCTAGCATCTTGCGCCTGTTTAAATAGTTGATTTGACAATAATATCTAAAAAGTCTTTGTTAAACCCATTAAAAAAATCTCTACAATAATGAAATTCAGCCATTCAATAATGAATACAGCCTCATTTGGTGCAGTAGTTTCTCTCCTACAGTTTGAAATCTGACAACGCTGCAGCAAACAAACAGCAGATGGGATGTAACAGGGCTTTTAAAATAATGAATATCCATAATTCTGCACTAAGACTCAGTCTCTGCCCTTGGATGGCATCTAGGGTGCTGGTAATGCCACTAACAAAATAAGGCAGATTTCTGTTTGTCTCTTACACAAGTGAAATACTATCAGTACAGTGTGCAGGAGTGTGCTGATGTTGTACATCAAGGGCAGGCATTTGAGGTGGAGGAGAGGGGAAGAAAGGGAAGTTGCATGAAGACATCAGCACAGTGCTGGGCCAGAGTGTAAATCCTGGGGACGGGGTTTATGAGCTGTGGTGTGTTACACACTCCCAAGGCTCTGGGGCAGCCAATGGAGGGGCCTGAGAGAGGTCTCGAGTTAGCTTTGAGCCTAGAAAGAGTGAGCCTGCCTCTGTCCAGAAGCTAATGAATCTCTGTCATCCCGCCAAGACGAAAGGAAGGAAATGTTAATAGATGCATCAAAGTCCAGCTCACACAAGCATCCCCCTGGGATATCAGACCAGCTGTGAGAAACACTTCAATCAGTCATGTAGGGCTTTGCTCCCTCCTCACAGAGCTTCTTGTAGATTTTATCCCAGGGAGATTTCATATGAAAGGCGTATTGTTCAAGGCAGCCAAAGCCAGGGTCTTCTCCCCAGTCCTCCAGATCCATAATAACAGGGTCACTCTCCCCCAGGAACTCTCTGAGTGATCTCCTGGGTCTTGCCTTCTTGACTGCTTCTGTGTTTTAACTTCCCAGCTGCCAGAACCTCAGCAGCACAGAGCACCTGTGCCTGGGCACACAGCAGCTCTTGGAACAGAGGGTCAGGTCTCCTCATGGCTGTGCCTCCAGGGATGAGCCCCTGGTGGGGTCTATCAGGGTCTATCATCAGGTCTATGAGGCTTTCTTCCCAGGACCAGAAAATAGTCTGAATAAACAAAGGAAACAAACTGGCCAAGGTGACTTTGCAGGTTTGCAGGCATATCTGCCTTGCCCTAGGGGGAGTTTAAACAATTATACTCAGCAAACTGGGTTGCTCAGCTAAAAATTCTCTGTGACCGTGTTAAGGCTGTCAGCTAAAATAGAGGGAATGCATCTCCCTGCATTATTAGAAGTAACAGACTACTTTGGATTTTTTTTAATTTACTTTTACTATTTCCTTTGCAAATTGCTAGGCACTTCTAAACACAAACCAGTTTTTGCCCTTTCAACTTTCCTCACATTACAGCCCAGCTAACTCCATTAGCAAATAAAGTAAATAGCCAGAGCACTCATGAAAGTCTAAATTCCCTGAAGGTAATAACTGTATAAAACACATAGGAGTTGTTATTTCAAGGCCAGGAAATGGAAAGCTTTTAGTTTATCATTAAGCCAGCTTAGTATTTTGGTAGGCCTTGGCACTATTTATTAACAATTTATAAAGTCAGACTGGGGTGAATCTACGTAAGCAATACATATTTCTGTACTGAGATGAGGGACTTGTGCTATTTGTCCTCAGCTCCATGTAAACAGTGCATAATAAGCTCTGACTTGGCTTTTCCTATTAAACAGTTTGCCTGTGTGAAGTGAACTCAAGTCACTGCATGTTCCTGCAAGAATTACTCTTCAATGCAGTACTGATGTCAGGAAGCATCTTTTCAGGCTGCTATTAGTTCAAAATTCAGTATTTAGAAACAATACCAGTATGAGGAGCCTTTGAGCTCTCACAAAAGGATTAGAAGGTGTTATATCTTTATGCAGGAAGGGGCAGGGATGAATGCGTAAGAATAAAAAAACACCCTACAAAGCAGAAGAACAAGAGAAGACATTGTCACAGATGTGATCTCATGGGAACATAAGTCCATCAGCTTATGTTGCAAGGACATGCAGGTTCCATCTTTTACCTGATGTATTTTCTAGCTCTAGCCTGACTTTTCTGGTCCGATCTTTTAGAACTTCAAGTCTTTGTTCCCCTGAATGCTCTTTCCTTTTGGCAGTTCTAGTGTCTCAATGGTTAGACCAAGCCTATATTAGTCCTTTCAAGGTATTCGCAACACTCAGCAAAATTGTGAAAATGTAGAGATAAAAAACTCAGGTACTAACTTTTGTCACCAGTTAGAAAGATGGGTGCTTTCATTTAGAAAAGCTCTGCTTATGAGATGCCCACCTGAGGCCTCATTCATTCTGTTGTATATGTGTGCTGCCTCAGGGGAGGACACTGGAAACACACCCAGATGTGCACAGTGGTTTTCTTCTGATATTCCTGCAGGGCTCATGTGCTTTCTATGAGCAGCTACAAACTGACTGGCATTGCTCAAAAATCCACCAATTTGCAAATGCTGACAATACCAAGTTTCTAGCTGTGAAGATTGTTACATTAATGTAATTTAAGGCACAACCAGACTGGCATTTTAGCTCACTGTTTCCTACTCACTAAACTCCTCTGATAGTCTAAGGGCATCCTAGCTCTTTGATAATTTGGGCATTCACCATTTGTGGTATCATGCAGCATCAGAGGCTCTGGGCTTAATTCTTTGGGCAGTCTTTCTCAGTTTTCCTGTCTGCAATACATGCTGCTGAGACTAATGTCATTCTCCAGAGAATGTAGGGCAGAATTAACTTTTTGCAAGACTTTTTTTTTTGTATGTATGTTGTCAGTTTGCTGAGGCTCACATCTTGATTTTAAGGGAAGCAGAGCCCTGGGGATTGATGCATTGATAGTGGGCCTGAGAGACAATACATAAAGTTATTGTGGGATTACATACAGATTAAATTGAAAAAAGGTAAATCAACGGCCCAAAATTTTCCTGATTATTTAATTTCTTAAGCATTACACTCTGGGGGTAGTGGGACTGTTCAAGCCTGAGATGGCAATTATAAACAGCAATTAGTGGAATATGCTGCCTGTTAACTTTGACACAGCCTCTCTTATGAAGCACACTCTTCATATATGAAGAAAAAGTAATCATTTAGTATCTTTTGTGTGGCAGCGTTTCTGCAGTAATCCATTTCAGAAACAAACATGGAAGTGGGATAAGTAGGGAGAGGAAAAAGCCAAACCCTGTTTGTTCTTCCCTTCCCATGGGGCACTGGAAAGGCAAAAGTATTCTCACTATATCTCTGTTTAGGTGTAATACAAAACTTCCCTTTCTATTAGAAATCTCTATTTTAAAAATCTATTTTTAAAAATGAATTGCAAATTTGAGTTGCACCTAAAATTAAAAAAAATTAATATTGAAGGTTCATTACATCACTCATTATCCATTTCTCTCTGATGACTGCTCAAGGAACCAGGATGATTAATTCAAATGTAACTCACAGGCTTTCCACCTTCCAGTGAAATGGAAAAGATTGGACTGAGTTCCCTGAAAGCAAACTGTCTTTTACTGTTCTCTGTTACTGACTGAACCAAGACTGTTCCACTAAGGCCTTCTGCTCACACTGAGAATTGGTCTAGTTTTGTTGATTTTTCTCTCTTTTTTAAGAATCCAATTTGTAAAGTAAGTCTCAGTTTGCTTGCAAACAGGTTTATTTATGTTTCTATCAATACCTTCTATCAGACTGTACTCTCCTAAGGGAACAGAAATATAATCTCTTTTCCAATCTGCTGTGCTAAGCAGACTTTTTCCTTTCCTTTACTCATTCAAGGTCAGGTCTAGATCCAGACATCTGTTTTCAACATCATGTTTTGTATGATGCTTCTCAGATTACACTCTGTGGTAGCAAGAGTGGGTGGGACATGAGCACTTTACAGAGTATTTAAAGAATCAGTTGCATCTTTCTTGCATGTTGCTATGGCCAAGTTCCCAGAAATCTGTCCATTTCCAGCTTAAAGACCAGAAACCACTCTCTTTGGAAATGTTTGAAATATGGGTTACTTTGGTACTTTGCTCTTTACTGCAAATGTTTTCCTGATAAAATTTCACAGACTTTCCATGAATGCACACAAACTAGTGAACTCAAAGCTTTCTTTAGTTCAGGAGCTCTATTATCATGACTGCTTGATGGCAATTAATATGGACTTTTTAGTCCAAAATATTGCTTTGTAATTTAGTGTTCACAGGAGATAAGTAGCTATAGCTCTGTGTCTGATTGTCTTGTCAGCCAGTATGACATGCCTACTTTTGGGTACAGGTATGGCACAAAAAAAGGTCATCACCTTCCTCTTTGGTACCCCTCTACTAGTAAATACAAGACTGACTAGCTAAACCACATTAATACTGAGTTATTTACAGTGCTCTGGTGTTAAGGGATAATACTTTGGTGTTCTAAACCCCATCAGAAAGCCTCACATTAAAAGCCTAAAAATTATCTTAATCTGGATAAATAATTCATCCCAAATTTGACTTGATTTCTTTATTATACAAATTATACCATTTTCTCTTGACCTGCAATCTTCGCTCCTGACCTTCAGAGCAACCACCTGCAGTTCTGCCTCATTCCTGGCTGCCTGCTCTGTGGGGCTGGGCATGATCCCCTAACTGTGGCCCTTCTGGAGCAGTGCACTGTGCACTGTCCTGCAGTCATTTGGCATTCATGCGCCCCAATTCTCCTGCTGTGAGGGTCACATCACATCATGATATTTCTATGTATAAATGACAAGGTAATGCTTCTAAAGTTTGTTGCACAAAAGAGGCAGAAGACACAAGCATGAGTGCGATTTGGCAACACAAATATCCTATAGAGCCTTTATGAGGACTTAGAAACCCTACAAGGCAGACTCTGACTTACAGTTCCCCTTTCCCATCCTGACATTTCCAGCTTGGCCACAGCAGTCATGAAATAATTATGAAGGGCAGAAGGACTCCTGTAAGAATTGATCTATATTTACGTGAGATTCTGTTGCAGAAGAGGAGGTTTTTCAGATTAGAAGTCAACTGTACTCACAGTGAAACAAAATAATTTATTATTTAACCCCGGGATGGCAGAGGGGAAGAAAGTTCATACTTATTATTTAGTTCTAAGCTAAGAAAAATATATGCTAATATTGGAATCTATTTTCTCCTCTGCTACATCTTCCTCCATTTGACTACCTTTTTTTAACATGCCTGTCTTGATGTCAAATCTTTTCTCTTCCTGTCCTATAACATCATTAACAAGAACTGAATCAGAAAACCCCACTTGCTACACCGTATGCATATGCATTAATATATTATATACACTCTACATACAATAACACATTATATAGACATTATATGCAATAATAATTGAGTGGCCTCCAGGGTTTATAAAAATGCCAATTTCTATGTCATTATTGGCAGCAATATCATTTCTATAAAAAGTTATGATGCTGTTTTGCAGCATCTATTTGGTCCTGGGAAGGAAGAAGGAAGGG
The DNA here is from genome assembly GCA_013399945.1 of Ploceus nigricollis. Taxonomy (NCBI): domain Eukaryota; kingdom Metazoa; phylum Chordata; class Aves; order Passeriformes; family Ploceidae; genus Ploceus; species Ploceus nigricollis. Next base: position 763,828 of record VXBC01001034.1, read on the forward strand.
AGGAGAAATGGACACTCAACAGCTTTTTGGGCAGATTCTCTAGCTGCCAATCATACACGACATCATCACTTTTGGGATGGTAAAGACATGGAAATATCCTCTCTGTGGTGCTTGTGGGCATTTGTGCAGATGTCTGACTGCTCTGTTCTGCCTCAGTCTCAGGTAGATACCTTTCACACCCTCCACTAATCAATAGTAATCACAAATGCCATCTGCCAGCTGCACAGATTACACAGCAGGAAGGGCACTTCCATCAGTGCTGGCTGAAGCGAGACACATCCCTCGTGTCTCTGGAGGTCAGGCTGCTCAACACCCAACACTTCCCCTGAGCACAGCAAAACCCTGTGGCTTGCTGCAGTAGCTGCCATGTGGTGTTTCAGACTTCTTGCCAGCATCAAAGGAGTGACCTGGCTTCCCAGAAGCTTTCCAAGCTTTTGCAGTGGAAGTGTCCTCCAATAGTATCTGGTGCTGCTCAGATATGCTACTGACAGAAATACAAACAGGTATAATGGCATTTTTGGAACAGGTCTCTGTTTCCATAAATGAGGTGCAGAAGAGCTATCTGCAAACAGGATATTTGAAGCTCCTAAACCCTTAATCTGACCTGTGAATAACCTGTATGACATCCCCTCTTAAAGAATTACTGACACCTTAAAAGAATAAATATAATTTATGAATATATTTGAGACCAGAATTCATAAAGTTCATCCAAAGTCCTTTCAACCTTCAGCTTTTCATTTTTACCAATTTTACAAGACTTTTATATTCCTGCACATTCTGTGGAGAGATAAGGATTTTTTGTTACGTGCTGTAATTTACAGCATCATTGTTCAACACACCTGTGTTTCCATAATTGTGACAGTCCAGAATTTCTTGTTTAAAGGTTTAATAACTTCATTTACTATGATACTTCATACCCCAAACTCAACAAATTTTACAGTGCACATTATATGCAACTTTGAAGCACTGCATAAAATATTTATACCATGCCTAGATGTGGCAGCTACATTTGCGATTACATTTTTATTCCTGTTAATTATAAATCAAACATGAAGTGGTGATTGCATTTCTTGTTCCCTTGGCAAGAATATTTGCAATAAAACTATCTCTGTGCAGAGTCCTTCTGACAGCTCACCAACACATTAAACTCCAAATTATGAAGAAAATTCCCATATAAAATGCACAAGATATTATTCTGTGGAAGTTTTCAAGGTCTCCTTCAGGCCTACCACTTGACTTTGGCTTTGCATAAACTGTAAAGCTCCATCTGAGTGGTGTTCGTGACAGATAATGGCATCATAACTCTTTATCAGTACTTTTCTGGATCATCCAGTTTTCCTGCTAGAGGCTGCCTGCAGCTCAGTCATCAGCAATATTGCCTGTGTTCGTGCAAAGATACACTGACACAGGCTGCAAACTTTTGGGTGAAGGCTGTGATGGTATTCCACTGAAAACTAACCTGCTTGCTTTGCTAAATAGAGTAGGGATTGTGAAACCCTCGTGTGGAATAGTAATCCTGATTCTCATTCTGCCAGTCCTGACAGCTCAAACCCAGCCATTCCATCTCTTCCTCTAAGTATCTGAGGGGCATTTAGCCTTGTTAACACATATAAATCATTTTGTTTTGCTATCTTACAAGTTAAGAACGGTATACTTGTGTAACTTTACGGTCTATTCTCCAGCTATGACTGATTCAACCTAACAGAACTGCAAACTGCTCTATAAATTATGGAGAATGACATCTGTGGTAATGCTGGTGTACTTGTTATAAGTCAGCTGGATCCTTCTGCACTGGCTTCAGTCCTATTTCTCCTTGGTCTAACTGCAAGCTCTCCATCTTCACACTTTTACAGCTGCAGAAGAAACTGTTTAGTCAGATTTTTTTTTAATAAACTTGTACAAATGGACCACCCTCTACTCACTGGTGCTGAATCGCAAGTTCATCATTATTGTAACAGTGCTAAAAGTCTTGAAGGTACACATATGTAGGACAGGATGTCATAATTTTAATAGAATACACTGTTTTATGCATCATTAACACTTCAGCTGAAATCCTCATGTCTTAGAGGCCAGCTTAAAATTGTGTTCTTTGTGAGGTTGAATGTCCTATTATTTTAGAACATTATTCTATCAGAAAAATAGACACCTAAGCTGAATTTTTAATGAGAGTTTCCATTTAATTACATTAATTTTGTTCCTAACTGGAACTTTTTAGTAACTCATTTAATTACTGATATAGATCTCATTTCTTTCGTTTTTTCCCTAGTAGCAAATTCCACAAACATATTGATTTAAAAAAATTCAGTTAATGATTTTTACACACAAATCATTCATCAGCAATTCATTATAGGTGTTTGCTACTTCAAAATCAAGATAGCAGTTGCTTTGATTAGAAACAAGAACTTCTGTGCCATAAAATGCTTCTGAGCCTTGATAGGCTAAGCCACATTCCTAATGTCATGTGTCATAAACAGATAGTAAATAAAAAGCTCATTAGCATTCATGTGAGACCTTAATGGATTTTTTCTCCCAAAATGCTATTTTAGTGTTACTGTAAGCAAGAGAAAGGGCAGAAAATAGGTGCCTAGTACAGGGATACTCCTTTCTGTATTCAAATACATTCAAAAAGATGAAATTCCATTTTTTATCCTTTTAAGGCTGAAGACAAAAGGCCTTGCACAGCAGACATCATCACTACCAAAATCCTCACAAACCCCCAACTCCAGCCAGCACTGATACAGTGAGAAATATTTGGACAATTCAAAGAGCAGTCTCCAGTGAAGCCAGCTCATGATGTAACTACAGTCTCCCCCCTCTCCTTCATAGTTTTAGGCTGAGATTTCTAGAGTCCTAAATGACTGTGCAAATGGGAACAGCAGACTCACTGCAAGCATTTGACCAAAATTCTCTAATGCAAATCAATGATCCAGGCTGTGCTGCTTTTCAGCAGGTTTTAGGAACGGGTTTTAGTCAGGCTCTAAAATAGACAAAAATCATTGAACCAACTTTGTTCTTCTCAGTCTCTGAAATAATGAGTTGGTGTTGGACTGCAGATTTATGAGCAAGCAGATATTAGGCAGGTATGGCTGCAACAGAGTATAAGCATTTATTCCTACAGAGAAAAAAAAACCCCAAACTCAACAACAAAGTCTGTATAAAAAGAAAGGAAAGAATAAATAACCATGAATTAAAATTCATCTCCCAGAGGGAGCTAGCTCCTCAAACTCCCCTTTAAAGGCCCGATGTTTGATAATGTTTGATCATCAATAAAGGCAATAAAATGCAGCATTAACAGAGTTTTGAGTTCTCAATCCCAAGTTCAATATTAATTTTTATTGAGAAATCTAGGTATTACTTCTTGATTTGCTAAGTCAATATTTTTACAGAAAAAACTACTCAGGAAAAAAAAGAGATGAATGAAAAAACTCATGCTTGAAAGATTATTTTGAAGTGTCAAATCAAGGAAACTTGCAGATGAGGCAACCCCAGCTATCTGTGCAAGGAGTGCACCTCACATAATCTCTGGGATGCAATCAGAATGGAAAGGGTCCAGGAGGACCACAGGCTTATGCTTATGCAAGAACAACTTATGTTTGTTCTTGTCCCACATTGATGATTTTCGTTAGGTCTCCCTACCCAGACAGGCTGGGAGACAGAACTTCAAGCCTTCCCCAAGACTTTCCCCTTCCCCTTCCTGCCCCTGCCTATGCTGAGCAGTGCCATGGCCCAGGAGAGCATCTTAATAACATGGATTTTACTGGGGAAAGGGGTACAGAAGTGTTTTAAATTAGCATCATCCAGGAGGTGTTTCCTAGCTGTCGTGCTGTTGCTCAGCATGGGCAGAACTCACCTCCAGGAAGTGTAAAACTGCTGTCTCCACTGAGGTCAGAGTTGGGCAGTTAAGTAGAGCAATCAATAAAGAATGTATTCGGTACATGGGAAACAAAAAAGACCGTGAAAACTGAATTCACTGCTGTTAAAAAGGACTCTTTTAGTACGGAATTGTCTTTGCATTTATTTCGGTTGCGAGTTTCTGCAGCTATGTTGTGAAAGGTCAGGATAATGACAACAGCATGGAGCTTTACCCTCTGCTCATGTTTCCAGCTACTGCTTTTGCCTATCAGCCACATTTATAATGCTAAGAAAAGGTGGAACTCTTCTTACACAGCTGAGGGAAGAGTGTTAGCTACAGAAAATGAGGCATTTTGCACAGTGGTTGCATATTATCTTGGGGATTAAATGCTTGAAAGGAAACTTGTACCCCAGGTGTCTGGGTGGGTAGAGAAATGACAACCACAGTTGTACGGCGTTCCAAGTGCATGTCATTCTAAGAAAACAGTCATGAGTATTGTGACAGCTGCAGCACTGGAGAGCAAGGAAATCTTACAGTCAGGGTGACAAATGGAACCTATACTTTCCCTTGCAGAGGGGAATGTCTGTTCTTATGACAATTAATTCCTGGATTTCTAAATAATAACTGTATTATAAAAGAGAACAAAAAATGTCTCTTCAATGATTAAGTAATTAATACTTAAAGTATTGAGGGAAATAATAGAAGAATATATTTTTGAGTCAGTTTTGATGGTAATTATTCTGGTGGGAAAAGGAGGTGCATTCTCAGCTTTCAGACGAGCTCCACTTGGGATTTCAGTGTGACTGTTCCTGGTCCTCCACAATGGACAGCAAAAGACATGGTTCCAACAAAGCCCTCCAAAGGGATGGCAAGCAGGCTTTGCTTTTAATTGCAAATTCATACATTTAAATGTCTTCTTTCAGGAAGGTGAGATGCACAATCAAAAAACTTTGTGCTATCTGGAAAAGGGTAAGTTCTCTAAAGGAGGGCAATGTTAGTGAGAAGAAGACTCACCAGCACAATTCTGAGCTATGCCCCTGCTCTGCCCTCACCCCAGGCCTCCACGGGTGTTTTCCACAGGACAGCTCTAGGGCACAGTGTCCACTGACGGCACAGGACAATGCAGAGTCCAAGCAGAGAAGGATTTGAAGTCTGTCTGATCTGCTAAGACTTGAATAAAAGGACAACAGAGAACAACCATCAAAGTAACTCAAAACTAAGTCAATCAAAGTCTCTTGACCTTGTAAGAGGCGAGGTATGGGTAAGGGGATAAAAGCAGAGCTTACTGGTACTTGCCATCTACCAATATCTTTGCCAACAGGGTAATTTTGCCAGCAATTCCTAAATTTATAATGAGTGTAAACTGCTGGACAGTATTCCTCTCATGGGGACATTTTGCTCCCCCCAGCTCTGGCTGTCAGTCACATTTTGGCTAAGCTGTTTCTTCTATCTGCCGTTCAGAAAGCTAAAGCCCTAGCAGCAGCCGTTAAAGCAATGTGTGTCAGCACTTGAGAAAGGGAGGACACATATGAGCTCTTCGGCTCATATTTAGAAGTCACTTCAGCCCCCAAAAGCCTCTTGTTATCCTACCCAGCGAGTCTGACCTCCTGCCACCCTGGTCAGCACATCGTGTCCTTTCCTCCAGCGTGTCCGTCCTCTTTTACATAAAGCAAGGCTCTGCAGTGCCAGTGCTCTGCAGCATCACGGGGACTGTACAGGCAAAGCTGCTCATCTCTGCAGCCCCCCACACACCTCTTGGAGCTTGCATTCCAGACCCACTGAAAAGGAGGCTAAGAGAGAAAACAATGCCTGTGAGAACAGGGGCTGGTGTAATTTGTATGACTGTAAACACAGGAGTCTATTTTTCATACATTGCACAGAACAAATACCTGAAAGGCAATGAAAGCAAACACCTCCAAATAGCATTTTTGTTCTGTGTGGAAACATCTCCATTGCAGCTATTTTGATATATGAAACCATCAGCAATAAATATATTTTTTTCAAAGAAAGAGCTTTCCAGGTTAATGTGGTTTTGTCCGCAAACTCAGAAAAAGGAGGCAGAGACCTCCTGATACTTTTCCCCAGCACAGTATTCAGTGCTCATTGGCAAATTAAAATTAGTTGTCCCATGATTTTGCCATTTCCATTATTTTGTCTCAGAGGAAAACAACCCCCAGATTTTTCTGTAGCGCTCAGTTTTCCTACAGTATTGATGAATCAGACAGTAGTGATAAAGACTGGACAGAGAATAAACTGGAATGCTATCCCTACAAGGACCTTGACATTCCCATTAAAAGCAGTGGCCTGCTCTAATATGTGTCATATTATCATACTCTTCTGAGTTTTGCATCTGCTACCCATGCCTGTTCCTCCATCTATGAACAAAATTCATTTTCCACTGCAAAGTCTGAGTAGCAGACAGGGACATCAGAACTTTGCAATGGAAAGGGGATCTTATTAATAGCTGATTGAATTATCCAAATAAAATGCCAAGTCAGTGTTTGATTATCTACCTGTAATCATCCAGCCAATACCATTCCTAGTGCCAGCCTATATGAAACAGAGGATCTGAGAGGGCAGCAGAAGACTGGCAATGTAGGGAAGAAACAATCTGCTCCCTGATGCATGGCACCTTGTTACACAGAGGAATAACACCCTTTCAGGGAAGGGGCTTCCTAATAAAAGTAATGGCCTATTTCAACTTGCTTTTATAAAGAAGAGGCATTGCTGGAATGGAAGGTACTTGTCAGGTTCTGTTTATCCTCTGGAAATTTACCCCAGGCAACAAGTTTCCTTGATGCTTATCATGAGCTTCCCTTTTGGAGCACAGTGCAAGTTACTGACACCCATAATCCTAACACAGCACTTTCAGAACTACTCCAGGCCTATTAATTTTTTAAATTAAGAATGCAGGGTATACAAGAAGTTTTACAACACCAGAATTTGAAAGTTCTGATCCAACTTATTCAAAGCTAATTAAAAAAAAAAAATCTAAAAACTGAGGAGCAACTGGCTGGGCTATCTAATTCTCTACAGTCTTGACCACCACATATTACCAGAATGTAAATTGCATATCTGGAAAAGTAAATGGAATCTCAAAATATGTGAGTTTACAAAAGATGCCATGAGAAAAATTGAAGGAAATTGATTAACTGCAGAAGTATCAAAATGCAAATCTCTCCTCTAATGAAAGAAAAATAATTCAGTTCTTTCCCTCCTTTTCTACTGTGTGGCTTTAATAAACTCCAGGAAGCTGTTGGGGAGGGGGAGCTATCCCTGTGCCCACACAGCTTCAAGCTTATCTTTCTGTAAAATAATGAATTGCTTTAAATCCATCCCCTACAGCATGACCCAGCTACCCAGTAACAAGGTAGGAGACTGAGTGAGTTTCCTGCGCTTGATTGCTTCTTAATCATATTCTGTGCACAAAATGCCTTCAGAAATCTATTTTACTTTGTATTGTATTCTCTGTTCAGAATGAGAATTCATTCAGCACCAAATTAGTACCTCTGCAAATCAGAGTCACAAAGCCCCCTGTATATAGCAGTGTAGACATACAAAGCAAAAAAACCAATCAACATATTTTGAATGTTAAGTCCCACATAAGAATCTGGAACAAAAAGTCATTCATTATGTTGTTTCAGAAAAATAAGTAGAAACTTACCTTTTCAGGTTACTAATTCTTTGAAAAAAGGAAAAAAAATCCAACTTCATTACCTCGTATATGCTCCATTTGTATGGTTACAGTTTTAGCTCTTAATCTGTGGCTTTTCCAAACGTATTTCAAGAACAAATGTGAAGCATCAATCATCTGGCAGTTAGCTGTGGAAATCTTCCCCAAATTAAACAGCAATAGTCAGATAGATATCTGTGTAAATGTATGCAGGACACCAGCTGATTTAGGAGTACTATCTTTCACAATACATCCATTCAAACAATATTTCTTAGGTATTATTGAGTGGCATTAATTTGCTTAAAAACTTGACTTCCCTCAAGATTGTCATAAAAAGTATAATTTCTTTTGCAAAAGGTATAGTAAACCATTAGTAGAGTTTTGTTTTGCCTTGCTAGTTGAAGTAAACTGACTGGTGTTCTACAATTGTTTTACTTTTGTTTCTATTTAATTCTTTTTTTTTTTTTATCTCAGATTTCAATCAGATTTGCCTTGCTTGCATGAAGATGCTGACAATAACCCATAGACTGGAAGAAATAGACAGTCTCCTGTCAGGCACACAAACTCCTTTCTAAACAAAGTAGAATGTCCCAGGGTGACAGCATGTGTGTTATATCACTGTTCCACAGAAAAATGGAAAGGTATGAGGTGTGCCTGGCATCAGAAAACCTGACTCTCAGAATGGCATAGGAGTATATCCTTTAACTCTGATTTTGTTCAAAAATTATACACCAGAGAGAGAGAGAGACTCACAGAAGTCTGAGCTGTAAGTAGAATCCTAGGAGTTTTCTCTGTAAAATCCTAGGAGTTTTCTCTGTAAAACCACTTCATCCCACTGCTTTTCCCAGCAGGAACCAAGCAGAAACAAGAGCAGACAGGTCACCCCTTGCCCCAGGGCTGCTGTTCTTCCTTTCTTGTGACAAGCACCTGATGGCCTCCAGTGACCATCCTGACAGGGGCAGTGCTTTAACAACAAATCATGTCACTCTGCTTAAGGGAGCTCAAAAGATTAAGAGGGAATAAGAGTTAGAGGACAGAAGGGAGGAAAACGTTTTCAAGAGGGAAATACCTGGTTGGGTGGGGAGGAGGGCAAGGGAGCAGTTGCTGAGATGCTTCTGTACAGCTCCAGTTTGGAGGATATTCATGAGTATAGGAGGGATGCACATGGCACAGATGCTTTACGTGATTGTACATCCATTTCTTAAAAACCAGAATTCAAGCAGTTGCTGAGTGTCTTTCAGGTTCATAGGGCATTTTCTTCAACTTCTCTTTTTCCCATGAGACTATGAACAGCTTATAGGAGTTTTAAACTGAGTCAAGCAGGACTTAGATGTAGAGAAAGTACCAAATTAACCTGAGCAAAAGAAAAGACTGCACTTTAGAGGAAGGATAAAAGTGTCATAAAAATATACCTGTATGTGTGGTGCATGTGTTCATATCTATATGTACAGATACATGCAGAATCATATTCATTTTATAAGCCCTACAGTGAGTCTGGGAGGTTAACAACATTTCATTCTCATCCCAAAAAGCCGTCCATGTCAATTGCCCATGTGAATGTCAATTGCCCAGAAAGCTCAATATGGACTCATATTCATGACTATGTGTTATGAACATAAAACAGTAGCATGCAGGGTTAAAATAAACAAAAAATAAAAGTGAGATTAAAAAAAAAAAGAAAGAAACAAACTAACCCATCAAATTATTATATTCTGGAAGGAATGAGGCATGGAGGTAAACTTATGCCAGGAGAATGGTTGACTATAGCAAAAACACTTGCCAGGTTTCCTCATGGGTTTTATTTTAATAATAAATGTAATAATTTGTAGCCTCTGATTTCTCATGTCAACTTCCTTATTGTCCTAAGGAGTTCCTGTACACAACTGACCCATCTCAAGACATATCTCTGTGTTAGCTGTCTGATCTCACTCACTGAGATGGCAAAGGCCAGCTTAAACTTACAAGTTCTTTCCATTATCTGTGGCCATCTTCTTCTGCCCAAATGCTGTGGTTTGTTGTCCCTTTGATTTTCTGGTTACAGCCCAGCTTCCCAAACATTCACTAAACACAGTAAAAGCAGGACTTCAAGTAATTTCACATGGGGAGGAGGTAATCTTTGATATCAAGGTCAATATATATATATAACTGAATGCTCTTAGTTGCCATAGAAAAGGCATGTTAAACATGCCAGTTATTAACTAAAGTGCCACACTTGTGCTGAAACATTCCCTCCTTACACCATGCTGTAAAAATAAACATAACTGCATACAGTACAAAGTGTTCAAGACATGCACTGATTCCTAGTTATTATAAATATGCAAAGTTTGGCAATCAAGTATGGCCGAGGCATCTGAAGGTCTTAAACCCTCTTACATATTCAACAGAGGCACTTTTGCTAAGTTGCTGCATGAACTGGAACCCGGGCTTGGATTTTCTGCTTGTCATGTCCTCTCACTGTGCTAGGCAGTTAAGTGGGCACTCCACTCGGGAGGATTTCTGCATGGAGCTTCTGAGGCCCCTCTTGGACTGGAAACTCCCACCAGCACTCAGTCTAGAAGGCTTCTTTGGGCTGAGCTCCTCTGCTATACATCTGCCTTAAAAACCCTGTGGTGGAAAAGGCAAAGTGATTTGCAGAGTGAGTGAGTGCAGAGGGCTTGGTGGGGCCAGTTGGAGTGCATGGGACTTCAGCCAGTCAGCAGCTGTTCCCTGATGGCTGTAAGGTGCTTTGGGGAGTGTTGTAAACAGACCTCACAACATCTGATGCTGTCTTGTGAGAAATTTCTATTGCAGTTTTGTTGGATTTTAAACCCCTTGTTGTTTTTCATAGAATTTTCATAGTCTCAATAAATGCATCCACTAATGCTGTTGTACCTTTATTTCATATCTTAATACAAAAGCACAGGAAATTAAATTTTTATTAGACGATACATCCTTTGCTCCTTAATTACCAACAAAAATATAAGGACACTCTGGAATGTTGATTTTTAATGAGATGATAAAAAACATTCAGCTTGCATCAGCCATTCCAATATTAGAGCAATGAAAGCCAAACAACCTCCACTAACTTTTATATAATGTATAACTTGTACATAATGTATCAGGTGATATGAAGTCAAAATACTTACAGAACAGAAGACTGTTGCATACCCAGACTGAACCCCTGATGAATATTTTAACAGTGTTACTCAGAAGAATCCAAAGGAATTGTGCTAAAACTCATCAAAAAATTCCCACTAAATTTTCTGCAAGTTCGTATTTATTACTGAAACCCTTCCACATTTAAATATTCTAACAGCCCCTGTGAAATAATGTCAAATCCATTGAAACCATATTGGGAACCTTTCTTACAAACCTTTGCTGATAAGGAGGAACAGCATAGGAGCCTCTGACCATCATGGCAATGGCATCAGTCTGGTTCTGCGGGACATGACTACTTGCTAAAGTTCACAGATAACTGAACTCAGAGTAGCATTCATATGGGTATAGCAGCGGCTTCCAAGATCTGAAGCAATAGACTTTCAAACTGTAAAATATTTTTCTGCAGAGAAAAGCTTTTAGGATCCAGGACTGAATGCAACCTGCTGTTGTCCTTGGAGAGGTGTATTATGGAGTGCAGGAGGAGGAAAAGGTTTCCTGTTCAGAGGAAAAAACCTGTATCTATTCATTTGCAGCTGCACTTGCTCACAAAACTAGATTACCTGCCACTAAGATAAATTCATGGACTGGTGTGCTGAGAGAAAAAGCAGTAGTGTAAAATCCAAGATAAAAACATGATATTAAAAGCATGATATTATAAGGAAATTGGTGTAAATGACATGGCTCTGAAATCTGCTGTGTTTGGAGAATGTCTTTTTGTAGCACAGTCACACTTTTATGCAGGAACTTCTGTCAACCTTTTCAAAGCCCCACAACTAGGAGCCAGATGAAGAGGTCTCAGCTTGGTGATGGGGCAAATGTCCTGGCTTCAGCTGAGATAGATTTAGTTTTCTTCCTAGTAGTTGGTATAGTGCTGTGTTTTTGGATTCAGTATGAGAATAATGCTGATACCACACTGATGGTTTAAGTTGTTGCTAAATAACGCTTATCCTAGGTAATCATTATAATTATTACTATTACTATTATTATTATTATTATTATTACTACCTTTATTGCAATTTTTAAGCTGTTCTTGTCCCAATCCATGGTTTCAACCTCCTTCTGATTCGTCTCCAAATCCCACTGCAGGGTGGGTGGGGAGCTGAGCAAGCAGTTCTGAGGGGCTTAGCTGCTGGCTGCAGTTAAACCAAAACAATATAGATTTAAAATTCTGGGGAAGGAGTCAGTAAAACAAGCTGGGGTATACAGGCTTCACTCAGGCAGCAGTAAACCTTTTGTACTCTTAAATGCCATGTAAAATATTATCCTTTAAGGGACCTAAACTCCACAGCAGCCTCTGTCATGCTTCAGCATGTTCTCGTGTTAACAACAAGAGCCAAGCAACTCCACTCAACCACCCATTTAACTGAAGTGCTGCATAATATATTAAAAATTATAAAAAACCCTGCACTGTTGTGAAGGTGGAGGAAGAGCAGATCCTTCAGTAAATGCTAATTGTCCCAGAGAAACTCTTTCTAATGTCTCAAGGCAGGAAAGTTTACTAGCAGGTACAGTAAAAGCTGGCAGGAGGCACTTTATTTCGTGTTTCCATCTGCCAGTTATACTTCACGAAATGGAAGACTGTCCTTTCACCCCATAAATTCACCTTTTTTACTGCAGAAATTTTACATTAAATACTAATAACATTGTTTCAGGGGATCAACCAAAGGACATAACTGGCAATTAAAGAGCTCCAATTATATCATAATTTTCTGTGTTGACTTATTTCAACAGATTACTGAATTTCTATTGAAATGGTATTCCGAAGGGGCTTAGAAATGTTTTAAGCATATGTTCCAGGGCTACAGTCCAAGCACTGAATACTAATACCCCAGTTTGAGATGTGTGCTCTCATGTGTCACAGATATCATAGTTTCTGTTCATTTTCCATGAATTATTGAAATTAAGAATTATTTCCTGTTTTCTTTATGGAATCAACACTTACTACCAGCAGAGCTGGAAGGACTAAAATCCAGGAAATGTGCTGCAGTAGATAAGAATTGAAAGCAGTGTGTTGGGGATGGTACCTGTATTTACATATTCGTATTTTATTAAGAAATTGAAAGAGCCTGCCCGTGTTGTATAATTCATGCATCATAAATAAACACAAACCAGATAACTGGAAGCAAAGGCTCACACAGTAGCAACAATTCATACCTCCCCTGCAGTGACTGGGCAATTCTCCACTTTGTCCTGCAAAATTCCCACTACCCAACCCTTTTAAGGATTGTTTCAGGTCACTGGGAAATACTATCCAAGGTCTTCTTAGGGTGAAGAAATAAAAACAAGAGGTATAAGAGTGCACACAAATTCAAAAGTTAAATTTAATTTTAGGAATTTGATTTGTGTACTGCATGAATTTCTTAAGAGCAGGAATATGAGGAAAAAAGTAGTGACTAATGTCAGTTTAATAGCCAGTGTAAATCAGATTGTACACAGGTCCAGAGGCATTATGTAGCTATTTAAAGGTGTTCATGGGTTTATATCACCTGTCAGTGACTTAAAAAGGCAGCCCAAAGCTGAGAGTCTAAAGCAATATGTAGCCACGTAAATCAGTGCCTTTCCCAGCTTAAGGCGTGTTGAAGAATGTGGATGTATCTGTGCAGCTTTATGTAAAAATATGAAGAACAGAAAGAGTTCAGAACAAAACCTTGCACTTTCCATGTTGCTCTTGTAGGAGACAGCTTGGAAGGTGCCAAGAGGTAACAATTGTTGATCAAGTTGTCCGATACTTGCTCGAGACTCCTGTGTGACCTAGCAGGGGGGTTTGGAAGGAGATGGACTTAAATTAGTCTGGAGCATTCCACAGCTCTCTCCAATATGCACCACAGTTTTTGAGCTCTCCATACTGTTAATACCTAGGCAAAATAAATTAAAATATGTTTTCAATTAAAAAACTCAAGCAAAACAAAATGTCACTTTTTCCTTTAACATGGATTTAATGCACATTAGTTTTGATATTACATGTGAGCTGTCTATGACAGATTGCATATACTTAGAAAAAAATTATATTGAAAATATCCAAATATTCAGTCAAAATTTCAGAAGGCATCAAACTGGTGAAGAGCCAAGCTTAGAACCTGAAACCAAAGCATATTAAGGTGATAAAATGTTTTTCAACAACAGCTTTCCTTTCCAACAGTTGTCTTTGTTTTAGTTATTTAGTCTAGACTGGTGCTATAGCTACATCATATGATGTCCAGAAAAAAAGGGCAAAGATAATTTGTTTTCCTCTCCCAATCTATCAATGAAAATAAGATACTGGAAGATGAGATACACTAACTCTAAAATTCTGAAAGTTGTGGCAGAGGGACGAAAGGCCTCAGCTCACTAAACAGCAGTAAAATCTATTTAAAAACCAAAAATCACTAACTGTAAAACACAGCCTGATATACAGAAAATTTGACTTATTCCATATATTTATTGTACTTATGTCAATTATTTAGGTATATTTTTAAGAATTTTCTTTACATCTATATTTTTTGTAAACTTTGTGGTCTTAATGTCTAACAACTCTTAACTGTACCAATCATTTTCATATTGCAAAACTAAATAAGCCTTTTTTTTTTCAGTGGGTAAGAACAGCTAAATAACCCAGATCACAATCTTATCCAGACAATCCAGATTAAATAAAATATGCATGTTGATGAGAGAGAACAATTTTTAACAGTTTCTGGAGGCATGAGGTATTTTTTCCAGGCTGGTCTACATCAGGATAAGAAAACTTCCTCTCAGACTTTCAGTTTGGTAGGCCTGACACACAGAATCTGTGCTACCTTCATTTTTTCTACAGCCAGTATTTTTGAAAGCAGGTTTGTTTCAAATGGTCTCTATGTCTCAGTTTTCTCTTTTCCTAAAAATATAATTCCCATTTTTCTCACCCCTTATTTACAAAACCTGACTCGCCATTTTGCATTTGTTCATAGCACAGCATGACAAAGAACTGCCAGCAGGAAACAGGGATTAAGGGCTTGACTTTTCTCAAGTTAGCTAAAAGTGAATATTTTATTCTCTCACTCAAAAAAAACCCAAGCATATGCTACATCTTTTCCAAGGACACCAAAATATTGCATTATGTATTTTAGACAGCTATAAATATATTTTACTTTCCAAAACCAGGGGATATTTCTTCTCCTAAAACCATCCTGGGCTCTTGGTTAAGTTTATATTCAGATATTCTTCAAAGAACTCCTTTGATTCCCTTTTTTAAAAAAGAAAACTTATTACAGAGTAAAAGTTTGTCCCAGTTGCTACATTTAAGTGAGAATTGAGTTTGAGTACAAGAAACCCTTCTAATACAACCTAGCAATTTGTGTTTCAGGGGATATTTTTTGAATGTTTTTATTACATTTGCATAAAGAAGCTGGGCCAACCTTACAGACCTTGGGGCTTAGAAAGGCAAAAATAAATGTGACTAGAAGAGACAGAAAATGTCTTTCTCTGAAAAATTAGAGAACACCTAAAGTTTGACTCACATCTCATAATACAGGGGTGCGTAGAAGAAACTTCAGTTAAGCTTTCCTCTCACTCACAAGAGTGACACCACAGCTAATCCTGCACATGGTCTGGTGCTACTGGCAAAGACAGCTGCCACAGGCAGACTGGCGAACTGGGAAAAGTCCCTGTCACACCAGTAAACCCCAGGGGCTTTGCTGTAGACTGGGGAGCATCACACATCTTAGCCCAGGGAAAGACCTCAGTGAAATCATTGCTCAGACTCAATGCTCTCAAGCATTTTGCCATTTCTGTGCAACAGGAACTAATGAGGCCAGACTTTGGATCATATAAAGCCAGTAATAAAAGAACAAATCTTGAAGGTTTTCTCACAAAAGCCCAATTTACCTTAGAGCTTTTTGTGTAAAAATAGTTATTTATTAATATTCTACAGCAGGGAGTTTGAGGTACATGCAATCTTTGCAAATAGGACTCATTTATTTTTCACAGAGTGAAGAGAAATCTAAAGAAATTCTCCAGTGACTCTACTGGGCTTCGCTGGAAATACAGAATTGACTTTACCAAGTATGTTTCTGGAATAGAACTAAACATGACATTTGAAATTAAACTGGTGCTAAAAACCTAATTTCAGACAGCCTGTCTTTCCTTGCAAAGTTTAATAATTCTCCTGTTTCTTTTCAATACAGCTTTTGTGTGTAGATTCAAACTGTCTCCTGAGCACAAGGAGCAATATTCAGTGTGTAGCACCTGAATATTCACTTCTCCATATCCCAAACACCTGTGCAACTCAAATAATCATTTCTCACAGTGATGTGCGAGGGGTGTCTTGGCAGAGTTTGTGGGACAAATGAGCACTTGAACACATTGCACCAGGGCTGTTATGATCTTGACTTCCTAAGTGCTGAGCTAACACAACCAGATAACACTGCCACTTTATCACTTGGCAGCATCTGCACACTTAATGTTCCACAATGCCATAAATGATACCTGTTACCAAAAATAACATTCACACAACTAGCCATGAAGAAAACACATTTGTACACCGTGCTCCTGACAATCCAAATGAGGGTTTGAATATTTCCCAACCTTGGAACCAGGTCTTGCTGGACAACCCTCTTTCTGTTTGGTATCATCAGCCGGTGCCAAGCCAGTAGTCACTGCTGATATACTGTGCTATTTGATTGGTGAAATGTGGTTGTCCTGGGCAATCCCTTAGGATGGGTCACTGCAGGCTACCAGGGTTCTCAGAGCTTTAATATCTGAAATTACTTCATTTCCTGACCTGGATACCCAGGCTGCTGCCAACCCAGACAACATGTTCTCTGGATATGCGGCTTCCCTGAGGTCCAAGACTGATAACAGGGAGACACCTCAGCAGCAGAGCAAACCTGGATTTGCAGCTCAGCAGCTTTTTTCTTTTTTTCCATTTTCCAGGGTCAAGTTTCAACCTCAGCTGGCTTAGACTCCCAGATCTAAGGAAGATCAGGAAGCCAGCAGGCTTGAAAACAGACTCTGAAAAGGAACCTTGGATTTTTTTCCTCCTTTCCTAGCTCTTGCAGATGGACCCACTCCATTTGCTTACACAACAGGGCTTCTCAGGGCTTCTTAATCCAGGAAGCATGAAGTCATTCCTGCTTCACCTTCAAGATGTAGAAGCTTGGCCCAATTTGTTTGGTTTGGTTTTATTTTTTTAATTTACTTTATGAGTTAACAAATTCTGCATGTGGGCTTTACAGCATCTCATTATTAGAGGTATGTAGTACTAATACATCCATAAACACAATATTTATATATTATCATCAAACCACAGGCAGCTTTGCAGTAAGTCTTACAAAAACCCCAAAAAGCTAAATGTCAGTGTTACATTGTTAATGAGAAAGACAATCACTTTTCCTCTTCCAATTTTTTCTCTTTTTGAAGGATTAATATACTAAAATGAACTAACTGAAACACTCCTCTAGGTAGCTATTAGGTTGTGAGACAACAAAAAATCATTATGAAAACATTAGCTTAAGCAAATAATATTTATAACACAGATGAAAAGTTGTTTTAATTTCGTATACCAGAGGAATAATATTGCTGGTCCTCATTTTTGGACAGAAAAATAGAAACATGTGGCTTCTCAGGATAGAAGGAAAAATGGACCCTTCCAAATGCAATATTCATTTCAGTTCTAGCCATACCAAATAATAGTTAGTGATTTATTGTCAGTTTGATTTATGGCATGAGCAAGGTCCTGCCAAATTACCAGTTCCTCGAACTGCAGTTTCCATTCAGCTCCTCCACAGTTCACAGGAAAGTACAGCTCAAAAGATGTGATATGGTGCCTAAAGGGACTTGAAGTAAGAGAAACCAGGAGATAGCAGAGAGCAATCTGCTAAGGAAAATGTAGCTTGGCAGGAAATGCCCGGAAAATGTGAAGCAAAGGAAGACTGAATCAGACTGGAAGCCAAGGCTGTTATTTATGAAATCAAGCCTAAATTACTGCGTAATGTTGTATCTTCCAAACCAAAGGAACAGCACACGCAAGGAAACTTGCTCAAAATAACCTTGCTGTCTTGTTAGAGACTTCCTCTCCTGAATCACCTACTCTCCTGAGCTAGTGGGTAACCTGAGGTATTAAACACACACCCATGCATTGTAATTTAGAGCCATGGTTGCATTCCTTTGAAGATTTTTCACTGTTTGATGGGAGAAGGATCTGCAATTAAAATCTATGTCAACAAGCAGAAGTCAAATGCAAGGATAAGGTCACACAGAGAGAAGAAAACATCTGCTCTATACACTTTACAGAACGTAATGACACCATGTCTTGGAGAAACAACTGTTTCACTTTAATTTTAGAAAATAAAAGAAGTAATGATGACTGAAAAGATGCAGCATGATTTATAACACAAAGACAGGAAAGAAGAAATTGTTTTTAAGGCAGTATTAGAACAATACTTTGCCTGAAGCCCGTGATCCACTTTCACAAACTTGCTGTTGTGAAAACATATTTAAAAGTAAATAAATGCTTATATGGTGTTTGGAATCTGAGCAGATAAAAGCTGATAAACAAGGACTATATTACCAATATTTAAATCTTGATAAATCTTACAATCAAGATATCAGGGGTCCTAATTATAAGTAAATGGTGGGGTCCTAATTATAAGTAATTTTAGTTCACCTTCACATAGCAGCCAGAAATAAACTGCAAGAAAATCTGGTTTCTAATTGCATAAGCACATTTTTGTTGTTGTGATGCTTGTAGTCAGCAGTGGGGCTATGAGAACACTTGGCAGTTGTAAGGGACATGTTCCTGCAAGAGTGAAAAAGGTGGCAGAAGCCACTCAGCAGAAGTGACAATGGCAGCAGATTGGGAACCCTGTTAGAGCAGGTCCAGAGGAAGGCCATGAAGGTAAACTGAGGGCTGGAACACCTCTCCTGTGAGGGCAGGCTGAGACTGCTGGGGCTGGGGACATTTTGTAGCAGCCTTCCAGTACCTAAATAAGGCCTATAAAAAGGGAAAGAGAGACCTTTTATGCAGGCATAAAGTGCTAAGATGAAGGGGTAAGGCTTTAAATTAAAAGAAGGCAGGTTTAGATAGACATTAAGAAGAAATTCTTTGTTGTGAGGGTGGTGAGGCACTGGAACAGGTTGCCCAGAGGAGTTGTGGGTACCCCATCCCTGGAAGTATTCAAGGGCCTCTGAATAACCTGTCTAGTGGAAGGTGTCCCTGTCCATTGCAGGGGCATTGGAACTAGATGATCGTTAAAGTCCCTTCAAATCCAAATCCTTCCATGATTATATGAACCCAAAATCAGGAAAAACCCAGACACAGTTCTCTATGAAAAGCTAATAGCCTGATGTAGACTTACCCATGGTTCAGCCAGAGTTGAACAAAGAGCCCTTCCCTGACAGATAACATAAACTGGCAAAGGATCTGACAGAAAGTGCAGCAGCAGCATCTGCCTTTCCTTGAACTAAATTTACAAATTGGTTTCCCATTTCCTCGCTATACATGTAATTTACAACCCCAACAGCTTTGTCTCTCTTACCCTACTTGGTTTTGTTTTGTTTTGTTTTGTTTTGTTTTTTGTTTTTTTGGTTTTTTTTTCTCTTCGGGTAAGGAATGAGTTGTCCATTTCCTCTTTCAGTTTTTGGTTCCCTCCTACCCTCTTGCACCATAATTTAGCTGTGATTCATTTTACAATCCTGTTCCAAACAGGTGTCTGTTTTCTGGCTGCCCCTGCAAACTTAGTTCCAGAGACCAGATGGTAATAGTTAGCTGCCTTCTGCACCTGCATGGATGAGAGCAGATCTGAAGAACCTCTGCTGTATGTTGAGCAGCTCAGAGCAATATTTAGATGACCCTGTGGTTAAAATAAGTAGCCAACTGTATCTGGCTTGGCACTGAAACTGTGGTGATCATTAGTGGGGCTGAATTTAAGATAGAAAATGAGTTTTGGAAACTAAGGTAGGACATTTTGGCACATCATCAGCCAAAAAGGCACCTTAGGAACACCAGCATGAATGAGCAATACCTGCCCACATCCTTTCTGTCATGTCACAGGGTCTCTTACTGCAATCACACAAATAAACTCATTTACTCTATTTCAGACCAAGTCCAGCTGTCAATATTCAGCTAAGGCTTTGGGGACTTCTTAATCAAGTACAGTAAAGCAGTGTTAATTTTCCAAACATGCAACAGCTTCAATTGGTTACTGGGCCAATCTAACCTATAATGCTCTGACAGAGGATAAGGAAGGTGTGGGAGAGAGATTTGCAGCCAGAGGTTTTTGAAAGAGATAATCAGCCTGAGAACTAGTGAGCTAAAAAGGGAGGGGGAGAGGGAAAGAGAGGTGAGGATTATAAAGGGAACTAGGGAACATTCCTCAAATCCATGCAGCATAAATGTGGGAGACTGAAAGAAACAAGTAAGAGGTTAGACAGGGCTTTGAGCAACCCCCCCCACAAAAAAAACAAAAACCAAAAAACCAAACCAAACCAAAACAAAAAAACAAACCCCCCAACACCCCCAAAAAGAAACAAATAAAACAAACAAACAAACAAAAACCAACAAAACCAAAACAAAACGAAGCAACAAACAAACAAAAAAAGCCCCAAAAAACACCCCTAGAAAAACCAAATCAGTGAAGAGTAAGAAAAAAAAAGAAAAAAATCTGGAAATAATAATTAGAAATTTCAGTCCAGGGAAAAGCTATACACTGGAAAATAGCTTCATTTATTTGAAAGCTGTTTCTAGACATGTTTTGAGACACAAACTTAAGCAAGATATTTGTTCTAGGCACCAGGTCTAGGCACCAGGTATTCAGCTGCACAGCAGAAGAGTCAGGTTCAAGGGGTAGAAAGTCCCATCTCTAAACCAGATCAACAAGGTTCACAGGAAAAGACTCCTACCTCCACAGGCACTTATTTTTCCATGGAAACCTTTGCCAGCTCTTCTGTGCTGAACATTTAGGAGGTAAATTTCTTGGTGGGATTCAGGGGGTTAACTTCTTGGTGGGATTTCTGCTCCTGGGTGTTTTTCACCACATTGTAGAGCTTCCTGGGAGCTAGCAGCAATGTTGGGTACCTCACTGGGTTCTCAAAGTCAATGATTAGAGGCTTCAGGTACTTTTCCTGGAGGAATAACAAGACATCAGCATGTCAGGAGCTCTCTGCACAGTGTGAAGGACACCTCCTCTCTGGCATATAATTTTTGTAATTAAAAAGAGGAATGCAGCATAAAAAAAAAACCCCAAACTGTCACATAAATAAAAATATATGATCTTTCTAAGACACTACAAAACACCAGTAGCATACACTGGCAAAAGTGTGCACAGATTCATTAATGCATGGTTGAACTTTATATTTCAAAGGGCAATTCCATAAAAGCAGGTACTTTCTCCTGACTGCTACACTTTAGAAATTCACTGCCAAAGTAATCACTCTTTAGATTTGAGACTCATATTATTCAGTGGGAGAAAATAAATCTCTTTAAGAATCCTGTTAGCAGAGTGGAATTATAACTCTTTAGAGGTATTACTGATTTCAATATTAATAACACTATTCCACAAATCTATTTTTCTAATAATTTTCTGAATCTGTGATCAAAATTTTAAGTCAGGTATTTCTTTTTAGACCCCATAGTTTTCTAATTCCAGGGAGAGAGATTCTAATAACATTTCTTCAAATCCCTTTTAAGAATCACCTCACGTACAGAAAAAATAAGTGCCTTGTAAAGACTGATAGGCTTAAGTAGTTTTTCCTCTATTAGAGTTGAATAATATTTAAGATTTCCTTACCTTGAAATTACTCTATATAATAGAAAATCTAAAAACTCATCAGTGCAATTCTATTTTGGTGGAAACAAGCAATTTTGCTCAAAGTTTTCTCACATGCTCTAAAACCTATGCATTTTTCCACTTTTGTTATATATAAAATTAATGGTCATCTTTAACCTGCTGATCACTTTGTTGGCACATTTGCATTGTAGGACTCCTGCTTTGGGGGTTTTTTAATGCTATTTTTATGCCAGAAAGCATGGCTTGAAGGTAGACACTGCCCAAGAGTGATTTGATCCTCATGGAATTTATGAAAAATGTTATTGGAAAGGACAAGATATTAATACATTATAAGAATCTGTATAGACTGGAAATAGAACTGGTAAATATGTTAAATCTCAGACTCTTGGGAAAGGACCAAAGGCAAAACAATTTACTCCTTTTAATTATTAAGAAATTACTTGAAATATTTTTTTCTCCTCTGCCTTGTGCTGCCAAGAAATCTTGTGATGTTATACAGCAAACTAAATCAGAGGATTCATGTTGTCATGGGAAATACACAACTATGAGCCAGACTCTACATTTGGTCATGGGTTAAACCAAAGGGCTATTTTGCCAAGTGCCTCTTGGAAATTGTCAGCAGAAACTTTTGGAAGGACTATGAGGGTGAGTGAAATGGCCTGTCATGCATCTTCAGTACATGAATTCAACAGAAACCTGGAAATGTCTCTTTAAGAGCCTCCCATTAATGTGACTAATTTCATGAACCTTTGAATACACTGATCTCCAATGAAGAGTAGCTTTTTATCATGCATTGTGGGAAATACTAAATAATAATTTCATGCAAGGTAATACTTGTTATATAT
Organism: Ploceus nigricollis; assembly: GCA_013399945.1. Taxonomy (NCBI): domain Eukaryota; kingdom Metazoa; phylum Chordata; class Aves; order Passeriformes; family Ploceidae; genus Ploceus; species Ploceus nigricollis. The sequence continues at coordinate 786,076 of VXBC01001034.1, forward strand.
CTGCAATAACTCCACTTATCTCTAGCTCTGGATTGTTATGCCTTCTCTGTGTGTGACTCTTACATAAAATGGTCAAATGCAATTTTTAGCTCTGTAGCATTTGCTTCCATTTTGGATTACCAGGCAATATAAAGGTGTGTGTTATTGTCTCTCTTTTGCAGGGCTACTCACATAAGAGAAGAACAAACAGATCATCAACAATTGTCAAAAGAGGCGCAGAGTAGAGGGGAAGAAAGGTGTAATGAGGCTTGGAAGAGACCTTACCTTTCAGAAAGCAGTTCTTCCAAGGACTATTTTCTTCTTCTCCCTCAGCATTTTGCACTCTTTTTTCCCCTCTTCCACATCATAATAATGAAGATCTATATACCAAGGATTCAACATTCACAAGAGGGAAAGATAAAGCAGAAGTTATTTATCCCTCCTATTTCAAAGTGCAGAAGGGAGGTTGGACCACAAGCCAGAGGCACACCTGCCAGAATTATCTTAGGCCAATACTTTAGGGAGCCAAGGGACATTAGAGGCACTGGCACATGCCCCTGCCCCTTCCCTCCCTACAGGCTTCTCCTGGCCAAGGGACACTTCCCCATCTGTTTCAGATGAGATCTTACCAGCCATCAGTCTTTTCCCCCCACTATTACAGCCCCTTCCTCAGCCAACAGGCTCCTGAATCCCAGCTACTCCTCACTCCAGTTATCACTATGTTTCAGCTATGAGGGAAACCATTCCTCTGAAAAACGAGGCACTAGAGGTGGATGAGAGCACTTAAAGTGTTATAAAGTGTTTGGACACAACACAGACCAAAATGCATTTTTCCCATGGTGCTTTCAGCCCAAAGATTACTTTTGGCTGAACCAATATCAAATGAGATCTATTCAGCTCATATCTGCAGAGCTGCTCCAGGCTGACACTGGTAGGACCAGAAGCAAAATTCAGGGCCATATTGTTTACTTTTCTGGCTGAAATTATTAATTATTTAGAAACAAGTCTATCATAGGCAGAGCACTTCAGGAACAAGACTATCACAAGCAGAGCATTTCCTTCAATTAATTCAAATTAACATTTTGTTTATAGCACAGAGTAAGCCTTTTCCTTTTCATAGTTCAAAGTGAACCCTGGGGGTTCTAAATATGCCTCCTGGTGATTTAATTAAAGATAAATATTCATTCAAAAAAAAAAAGGAAAGAAAATACAGTAAGAAGGAAAAGCTACAATTAAAAAAGTGGTAGCTGTGAGGAAAAGGAGTTCACTGAATAAGAAGTGCAAAGGAAAACAGAAGTGACTAACAAAAGTATGAATTCAGACAAGGAAGAAATTAAAGAAAAGAAGTTCTGAATGTGAAGAGGAGTTAAAGAGTAAACAATGCACAGGGAATATACTGTTTTGTGCACACAGGTGACCAAGTGAGGAACAGATCCACCAGAGCTTGCTTCGCTTTGTAGGGCGGAGGAGCAGAGCTATGGTTCCCCAAATGGTTGCTGTTCCCCACAACACAAGACTTTAGCACACAACAAATCCCACCCTGTTCTGGGGTAAAAGGCTAACCAAAGCAAGGCTCATTCAAAGTCAGGATCCCAGCTGATGAGCCTTTGGAAGCCAGTGCCAGATCCTGATGGGGGAGCAGGAAAGCAGCCAAGTCTGATGCACGTTGTGTGCATGAAAACCTTACGCATTGATGGCCTCTACCACACTATGATAGCAGTAGAAGTGGAGTAAGAAGTGAAGTGGATGTAGATTGCCAAAGACAGGAGATGGGATGGAATCTTATCTGAGTGAAAGTTACAGGGCATGTCCTGATGCCAAGGTCTGTCCCAATGCCAAGGTCTGTCCCTGGGGCACTGCATGTGGTACAGGTTAATCAAAGACCACCACAGTGCTTCACAGCCTACTTGCTGAGCTCCATATGCTTGTGAGGAAGCAGGAATGATGAGCAGCACCAGCCTCACACTGGTGTGCTGAGATCACAGAATCACAGAATCACAAGGTTGGAAGAGACCTTCAAGATCATCGAGTCCACCCATGCCCTAACACCTCACCTAAACCATGGCATCAGGTGCCACATCCAACCTTTTTTTAAACACATCCAGGGATGGTGACTCCACCACCTCCCATGGCAGGCCATTCCAGTACTTTATCACTCTTTCCATAAAAAAACTTTTTCCTAATATCCAACCTATATTTCCCTTGGCCCAGCTTAAGACTGTGTCCTCTGCTTCTATCAGTTGCTGCTTGGAGAAAGAGACCAACCTCACCTGGCTACAGCCAACTTTCAGGAAGTTGTAGAGAGTGACAAGGTCACCTCTGAGTCTCCTTTTCTCCAGGCTAAACAACCCCAGCTCCCTCAGTTGTTTTTTGCAGGGCTTGTGTTCCAAGCCCCTCACCAGCCTCGTTGCCCTCCTCTGGACGTGCTGAAGTATCTCAATGTCCTTCCCAGACTGAGGGGCCCAGAACTGGACACAGCACTCAAGGTGCAGCCTCACCAGTGCCAAGTACAGGGGAAGAGTGACCTCCCTGCTCCTGCTGGCCACACTATTCCTGATACAGGCCAGGATGCCTTCTTGGCCTTCTTGGCCACCAGGGCACACTGCTGGCTCGTGTTCAGTCGGCTGTCGACCAGTACCCCCAGGTCCCTTTCTGCCTGGGCACTGTCCAGCCACACCATCCCCAGCCTATAACGCTGCAGGGGGTTGTTGTGGCCAAAATGCAGGACTCGGCAGCTGCTGATAAAGCTGCTGTTGTGCTGCCTGAAAAGCTTGCCCACAGCACAGCCTGTACCAGCAGCAGCATGGGGGGAGAATCCCTCCACTTCAGCCTCTGCTTCCTGAAGAGCCTCAGGTGCTCCATCATGATGCATTTTCCCGCTGTCAGAGCTCCACCACTACAGTGATGCTGCCGCTGAGCCAGCCAGCCTTCAGTTCTCTGGCATGTAATTATAATTGCCTGTAATTTTACATGACTACAGAAAATTGTGTTTCTGTTGACGATACAGTTATGAAGTAAGTTTCTCCTAGCTCACATTCTTTTAACTGCTTAGTTTAAAGATTTTCATCTCTTCAAAACCACATCTGATGTCCTATTATTTCATATTGACCACTGAGTGTTCACAAAAACCTGTTCCATTTCACAGCTTCCTGATGATACAACTCCCTGATATCCTGTGTCTCCTTTTTGTTTGAGTCTCCAGATCCTAGTCTTTTCAACTTTAACATGGAGAAATGATACTGGCCCAAAAAGGAAAATTTTCAAGCACCAGTGGTAGAAACAAATATACACTCAGTTCAAGAAATTATGACTGAAATACATTTTGCCTTTCTGTATGATATTTTCTGCTGGTTGAATCAAATAATGAATTGCAATTAAAAAAAAAACCCAGCAAATGGAAGAGAATGGATTTACTGTAAATATTAAATTGCAGCAGTGAACCTGAAATTTAAGTCTCTGCCATTTAATACAATCACTAATTTTTAAGGATGGGGGGTTTCCATCCATCACCATGTCTATGGATGCCACTGAGCAGGTCCAGTGCATGATGCTGACCTCTGCTGTTGATGCTCCCTTTTCAGAGTAGCTGTGTTAAATACAGTGTGAGTAAAACAAATGGTTCCTATGGATTTAGATAACTGAGGAATTTCTGCTCCTATCCAGTGAGTATACACTCCGTAACCAGTTTTGGATTAAGTCAGAAAGCAAGCTGATTTTCTCATTGCTTCTCAGAGTAAGAAAGGTTGCTTCTAGAAATGCAATAAAAGTGCTGACAGGAAGACCCCGCCTAGCTGAATATTCCCTTCTCTAAAACATTCTTCCACAAGGACACTTCCACATAACTTCCATTAACATCAGGGGAAGGTAAGCACATATGGAAACATACAACTATACAGCCTGAAGAACTGTAACATGCATATACACTTACACAAGAATATACACTCTTCACACCTCCACCCAGAAAGTGGAAATCTAGCAGAACAAGGACATTAAAAATCCTAACTGATCTTGTCAGGAACTTCAGACAATTTTTAATTCTCCATCTCTTGGAAGAGAGGATTAGGAAACAGTTTTATAACTTGGGTGGGGAGAAACTGTTGGATTGCAATAAAGATTCTGGGCTGATGCAAGAGCTCAGCAATTCTGAGTTCCTGTCTCACTGGTTATGATGAGGTTCTGCTCATGAGTATCCCAGCTGAAGCTCAGGAAGGCAGCAATAGGTTTCAGAGCCTTAGGGTTGTTGCCAAGGAAGTGGAGTGTTCTCAGAGAGAAAAATGAGAGAACATAGCTGTCTCCAGTGTTCATATCTTCAGTCTTACTGCTGTGGCTGCAGGAGCTGGTGGTATGGCTGTACCTGAGAAAGCCAAAGGCTGGGGCCCACTTTGAAAAGATTGGTTTAGGCATGAGGGATTAATACAAATATAAGGTTCAGATGTATCTGATAAAAAATTAGTCCCTGAACAGCCGAAACCTGAGTTTCCAATAAAATAAAGAATTTTTAAATTTTTTTTTTCACAGAAAATGTCACTTTTTTATCCGATAAAATCTTAAAACCTGGATATTCCAATAGAAAATGAACTTTAATTCAAGAAAATGACAGTTTCAGTAATTCAAGCTTTTATTTGCCTAGATGATTCTAAATCTTCAGTTGAAATGTGTTTCTCAGACATCCTGTGAGATTCTCTTGAAACATATGCTGCTTTTCTCTCTAAACAAGACAGTGTTGCATCAAATAATTTTTCTTCTCAAATTTTGACCTGTGGGAGGTAGAGTAAGCTTTTAGGTATCTGAAACAGAACTCTGATAAGCCCCTTCAAAATCTTTTATCTTTCTACCAGAAGGCTGGATGATCAGCTACACAGCACCTTGGAACTGTTCAAAGGCTTTTGCTAGCTGGTAATATAAAGATCAGAGCCAGTTTTCCTACAATCATATTCAAAAGAGGAGATACACATCAAATCCAGACAGCTGGAAAAAAATCTCTAGGCTGTATAAGTGGAAGCCACAATGCCTGAAGCAGGTTTTCATATAATTCACCTCTACAAAATTTTCTTGTCTTCAAAACTCTCATATGCTGCAGCCCCACGGAAACATTTACTTTCAAATACATATTTATATACCTACCCTGCCAAGGGTAATGTTAGGACTCCAAAAGAAACGGATAATCATACAAGTTTGAATTCATTGCCAGTCTGTTGCAAGCATGAAAAAACAGCTTTCTCTTTTTTTGCCATTGATGTTCTGGTGTCTGATGGTCTGGGGTAGAGTTAACTTTCTTTACAGTGGCTGTATGGAGCTATACTTTGGGCTTGTGCTGATGTAACAGAGGGATGTTTGTTATTGCTGAGCAGGGCTTGCACACAGCCAAGGCCTTTTCAAATCCTCACCCCACCCCACCAGGGAGGGGCTGGGGCTGCACAAGGACCTGGGGGGACACAGCTGGCACAGGTGACCCCACATGACCAGAGGGATATCCCAGCCCATATGGCATCATGCTCAGCATATAGAGCTGGACAAAGAAGGATGAAGAGGGGACACTCAGAGTGTTGGCATTTCTCTTCCCAAGTCGCCTGTACATGTGATGAAGCAGAGGTTTCCTGGGGATGGCTGAACACCTGCCTGCCCAGGGGAAATGGTGAATGCACTCCTTGTTCAATTTAGCTGGTGTGCAATGATTTTGCTTTCCATATTCATCTCAACTCAGGAGTTCTCTCACTTTTACCCTTCTGATTTTCTCCCCCATCCCACAAAGAGGGAGTGACCAGTGGCTGTATGGAGCTCAGTTGCTAGCTGGGGTTAAACCACAACAATTGTGTAGATCTTCATAAGAACAATGGTATTTATCCTGAAGAATCACAGTATCACTAAATACTACCCTTGCCCTCCTTTCACATTCACTTCCCTGAAAAAGCTATGAGATTAGACATAAGGAAAAGTACAAGGAATCTTCATAATATGTCAGTGATTTAAAACACCTATAATGTACTTTTGATGGTAGAACTGAATGCTGCTAAAAATTACATGCACATGATGTGTGGGGATACTGCTGAGTTTTGTTCGTCTGTGACGGCAATGCAAAGTATTCAAACTGCCTGACTCCTCTCAAAATGATTCACTCTATTTAACTAAATCTGAAAGAAATTGTGTGGCAGTACACGCATAATAGATATTTGTGCATTCAAAAAAATCATGCATATACATTACCTAAAAAGCAAACACACATCAGCCAAGCAAGGCTAACAATGATTAATCATATTCTCATTTCCATCTATCTTCCAACTTAATATGGTGGCAACATTGCTTTATCTGAAACTGAGCTAAAGTCCACAGCACTGCCTGCTGTGATTATTGATGAGCTGTGCCTTGATAAATATTTTAACTCTTGATAAAGCCCAGTGCACTCTGAATTTTAATAACACTCAGCCTTTCTCAAATCTTCATATGGGCAAGAAACTGCAGCTCATGAGACTATGCACAAAGTCTGATCTACTTGTCAGACACACCCAAAGCAGTGCAGGGCAGAAATCTGCTTCACAGAAATGCCACAGCCTCCTCCAAAGATAATGTAATTGGTAGTACCTTGAAAAGGACTACTTTGATCACTATGCACAAATCTTTGTCTAAGTGCTCTGAAAACATTTTAATGCTTTCCACTACCTTCCCATTACCTGGCTGAACAGAGAATTAAATATTCTCTCACTTCACTGGCAGCTGTGATTACACCCCAGCACAGTGAGAGCACATTTTCTTGGCCTGAGTTGCTGTAACTCTGCTTTGCTCTTTTAATGTGAACATTTTGATACTTTGTGAACATCCTGGTAGCTTTCTGCAGATTGTCAGCCAAGGACCATCATATTCCTAGCCCTGGTGCTGACCTCATGGACCACTCAGTAGCCTGAGGAAATCCCTTGCTGGAGCTCCACTTCCAGTCATCTCTGTAGAGTGGTATGGTGAAAGAAAACAAACTGAGCAGCTCTGGGGAAGTTTGGAAACATGTTTATGCCTAGTTGTGGCAGATACTGCTGACCAGGTCTCCTTTCAGACTCCCACAGCTCTTGAGTCACACGTTTTGTGCTGACCACATAACATGCTGCAGACACCTCCTTCCCCTACGAGCTTCCCTGTGAAATCCTTTGCAAATTTCAGAATTCCCTTCTTTACTTCCTGTCTCAGCAAGCAATGTCAGAGGCCACGTAAATAATTTGCCATGGGTCAGGGACTATGACTTTACACAGAGAGTCTGCATACCTAAATATAAAATAACAAGCAGCCTAAGTATGTGCCCAAGATGCAGCAGACCAGAGCTGATTTCCAGAGGAGGGAATTGCCCTGAGGCAATGCAGGTTACTTCTGGAACTCAAAGTATTGTGGGAAAGTATTATATCCTTCCAACGGTTTTGCATTTTTTCTGAGGCCTTTCCAAGTCATGGGATATTGGACAAGACTGGCCTGATGCAACTTTTCATCCATCACTGCAGGCTGGGGATGGGTGATCACCCCTGGCTCTCCTATGGGAAAGGACTAGATGGTCACTGTAGATCCTTTCCTACTGAAATAGTTTGTTCTATTCTATTCTATTCTATTCTATTCTATTCTATTCTATTCTATTCTATTCTATTCTATTCTATTCCATTCCATTCCATTCCAAAAAGGTGCCTACTCTGCAAATTGGTGTTTGTCTGTGATTCCCCTGGCTGATTTGCTCACAGTCCCAGATCCTCCAAACTTTGTCACCACACAGCAGGGCACTATTCATGCTTCTTCTTTCTCCTGGAAAGGGAACTGATTCTCCAAATCCAGGCATTTTCAGGCTAAAGTCCCTCAATTTCAAAAACCAGAAATGAACATTCATTAAAAATGAAAATGTGGAGATGCAACAATCCTACACAGTATGCAGCCCCAAGATCAGATGGCGGCCTCAAACACCCATTCTTGGCACATCAGTTTTGTAGTGTCAACCAGAACTCATAAGAAACATTCCAATTGTCATAACTCTTCCTCTTTTTTCTTTTTTCCCAAGGGAGTTTAAGAGTTACGCCCCACTAAAAGTTCAGCTTGTAATACTTCAAAGCATTTTATCTTCCCTGCTTTACAGGAACAAACAGAGTATGCCACATTTCCTAGTAATATAAACGAACTCCATCTAGCAAAATGAAGTATGTCTTCAGTAAAAATAGGAATTTCCCTTTGCTCTTCATTAATTATCTGAATCCTAACCAAAGAATCCAGTGGTTTGTGTAAAATGGGATAATGATTGTGATTTGAACCCTATTTCCACGCAGCTGGAGAACATCTTCTCTTTTCTTCATCCAAAAAAATAAAAATCAGAAATGCCATCTCTGTTCCCCTGCTTGTTTCAGCACTCATTCCCATTTGTGTTAATTCCAGCTGACTTCTACAGCAGGGCTCAAACAACACAGCTCCGGCTAATTTCATTATTCAAAATGCACTTACAAACTCCACTTTATTCAGATAACAGGATGGGGTTGTTACAAAGTATTTATTTAGGCTTCTAACGTCTATAATGCCATGGTGGCATAGGACCAGCAGGGATAAATCTATGTGACCCCAGTTGCTGGCACAGGAGTAAAAACTGTCCGGAAAGAAGTGTTGCCAGATTCCGCTGCTCTCCAATAAAGAGACCTAGTCAGCAGGTTTTTTTTGTAGAAGTGTCTCTGAAGAGAAAATATCTTTCTGAAAATGACTGGAGAGAAGTAATACTATTTTTTCTATAACTTTTTGATTTACCACTAAGAAGGCATTTAGTCCCTAATTTTCCATTTGTGCTCAGCATTGTGGTTTAGATCTATTAAAAAATAGCATGTACCTGCATGCGCTACTGTGGTATACAACAGGGACAGCAGTCTAGATCCCCTTATATTCCCCTTTTCTCAAAAGCACAGTGTTCAGGGGAGGATACAGCATAGACTTCTTGGTCCACCAAGAGTAGAAAGGGCATGAAGAACCTGAGCTACAGTTCCTATGCCAAAACTCAGGTGCAAGTACTTAAAAAATGGTCCAAACTCAAAGCAGATGTTTAAATACAATTTTTAAATGTTTTGTTGAGACAGCTGCCTTTTTATAGTTTTTTTTTTTACATAATTTTTTACTCTACTGATACTTTTACAGCTAATTTTTGCATTTTTCACAACTCAGGGTTACATAGGTATGTTGAAGTATGAGGGGTTTTTGTTTCTTACAGAAAAATCCAGTTCGCAGACCTGTTGGAAAGCCTCAGCTTCCTTACAGTCATTAAAGAGGATTGTATTTTACTTAGGTCACAAATTATATTCCTTCAGCAGCTGTTGAAATTAGGAGATCATCTAAGTCAGTTAAAGATATCCTTCTAAGGTAAATTTTCTGTACTGAGCAGAACTGAATAGAATTTTAATATTGAGTATAATGTAAAATGAAAAATAATCAATCTTACTGACTTTTTTCCCCCACAAATATGCATATGATAGCAGCACATTTCTCCTAGTCTAGCTGTTTTCCAAAAATAAACAAACAGTTTCACACTGAATCTGCTCTGAATTTCAAAGGCAGTGATGGAAAAGTGAGGAGAAGAATAGATACCATGTGGTTTTGCACAGAATTGGTTGAACATTCTCTAAGAAAAATAAAGCTATGTCATTTGGGATTTCTGCCCTTGAAAAAGATATAAATTTCCAGCCATTTTTAAATTTTGCTTATGTCCCAGACAGCTCCAAGACTTAATATGCTGATTTTGCTGGAAAAGAAGTTTTTTAAACATGGTTTAGTAATGCCAATAAGTATCCTGATAAGCAAATAAAGCCATAGGAACAAAGTCATAGACTGAGATAAGGCAAGAGTTTTGAACCTGAGCGAATATTTCCACACCAGAATTCACATTTCCCCTGTCTCTGGAACAGCTAATGATGTGGCTAATTCAAAATTATTTTCACCAACTGCATGAACACTTTGATTTGCCTTCAGAATAACTTGAAATAGTTATGTGTGAGTGTCCAAAAGGTACTCTTTTATTACTGTAAGACCACATTCACATGAGGCAATTGCGTTGAGTTGAACTGAATACAGTCATCATATAAGGTATTAGGAAACACAGCTGAAAGTAATGATGTTAATATAAACTGAAACAATAAACCAGACATCATGCCATTTAAACTTATTCTATTTCCTGCAAGATAACAATGTCACAAGAGAATGCAAGATTTTTTCACTGAGGTGACATTAGTGGGATGTGGGAATTCAGATTTCAGACTTCTCATCGTAACTTTCCTAGATTTATTCACATCATGGGAAAATCCAGGACCACTGAAGGTCACTTAGTTCATTTTCCTCCTCAAGCAGTGCCAATTATGAATTTAATCAGGCCAGGTCACTCATGGGTTTATTGTGTTTAACATTAATTAAATACTGTGTATAAGCTTAAAGAAAAAGAAAAATTAATCGAATTGAAAAATCATATTCTAAGAAACTAAAAGAACCTCAAACCCAGCAAATCATGCCGAAAATTTTAAATCATCAATTTATATTAAAAGGGGTGTTCTTTAATAGCTGCTGCCTCTGAAATAATTTTGTGGTAATGCCAATCGTCATTTCTTTACTGGCAGATCCTTTGCTGTCTGGGGCCTGAGGTGAAGATTTAAGCTACTTTTTTCCTATGCTGTCCAGGATCAGCCACAAATAAGATGCAGCTGAGTGGTGTTTCTTGGGAAAACAGCTTGAACTATGCTTACAGAACAAGAATGAAAGGAGAAATTTACATCAGAAATGCAGCACTTCGAAAACATCTGATAGCATTAATTCAGTTTATCTAAGTCCTGATACTATTCAAATCTGTGCTGACAGGGAATGGACCAGAAGCAAAACACAGATTCCCCACCAAGCTCATTTTGTAGAGAATAGGGATCTGAACTATGAACTTGCTCTGATTTGAGACTTGGGGGGTTTTCTAGGAGGTGCCCCCTTTCCTACTTTGGTCAGAACTGACCAGGATTGGCCAATCTTGCAAAGTCAACAACAACATAAATGTTTAACTTCTGGCACTGTGCTCTGAGAAGTTACCAGGCTTACTGCTGGGATATCAGAAACCTAATTCAAAACCTGAATTTCCAGTTATAGTTCTCATTTGTCCTCAGCTTAAAGCCAAATGCCTGTTCAGCTCTAATCTATCTGAAAGCTTTAGCTCTCTTCCAAATCTTTCAGTATTCTATCCACTCCTGAAATACAAGTTCTAGCTTCCTCGACTTGCAGCAATGATGTTGGTTAAAATGTGTGTTAAGCATTTGCCATTCAATCCTTCAGGGTAAGCAGATCCTGCAGCATTCACCCTGAGTTTTACAAACACAGCTTTCCTCTGTCTGCCCTTAATGCAGTCCTGCAGCTTTTTGAGGCTCCCACAAGGATGCAGCATGTGACAGCTAATGGTTTCCCCTTTCCCACTGCATGTGGGAAATATGTAAGTCTCCTTACTGAAAAAATGTTGTGTTGTACTGTCACAAGTGATAGAAATAAATCTCACTTCAGCCTGAAGCATTTCTGTCAGTCAAAAATCTAAAAGTCAGAGTTTCAGAGTGGGGCAAAAAGCATCTTTGTGCTTACTACTGATGTCTTTCACTGGCTACAGATGCACTGTTAGTCCTGACTGTCCACACACCAGGCATTAAAATGCCACCCTGTGGGAAGGTGCTTGCCTTGGGGACACAGTGTGCACCACCCAACCTGGATTCTGCTGGTCAGTCTGACCAGTGAGAACCACCCACGCTGTCACTGAGCCAACAGATAAAATCTCATGCTGTCTCTTTGCCTTGTCCTCCTGAGCAGGAGCACCCAGCCATGGGAAGCTCAGCAGAAGGTCTCAGCACAGATGATAATATTAGCAGAGAGTGGTTCTCAAGCCATCCAGTTGTGGACTTTCTGAAGCATCAAGCACCTACTGCTGTGGTCAGAGGTGAGAAGAACAAGTGCCATAGCTTTCTCTGCTGCACATTGGTATAATAGAGGAAGGGATTTTTCTGTTAGCTCTCACTTCACTTTCTTGACAGGCTGCAGCTGTGGTAATGAGTTGATTTCAAGGTGAAAGAGGTGTCTAAGAGCTTTTGGAAGTCTCAGTGAACTCTTATCTGCCTACCCTTAAAAATGTGGCCCAAGGTCATGGAGCCACCAAGCTGGCAGACTTCCTCTGGGGGTCACCTCTGAACCACACTCATCAGGTGCCTTTTCTGGGGAGGTATGTGAGTGAGTGCTGTGCACTGTTAGGGTGAAACCACAGTGATCCTGGAAAAAGCTCTGTCCTACAGCAACTGCCAGCTCCTCAATTCACTTTGTGTTAGAAAACACTTAGTCTTCTAGCTGGGGAAAATAGTTCTGAAGTAGTGAGGTAGTAGAAATGAGTAATAAATTGTGTGCATTTGTCAAAAAAACAGAGCTTTCAGTTTCCTTGGAAACTGAACATTTTGTGGGTTTATGGTACTGTACTCAGCAGCTGAGTCCTGTGTGAGCATATGCATGGCCACAAAGGCCAGGCTCTCTTGGCTGAAGGTTTCAGTGTCTATTACATGTTTGGTAAAATACAGCTAAAGACTTCTCTGACTGGGCAACTCAGAAACCATAATGATGGGAAAAACTTTTTCATCAAAAATAAATGCAGTTAAATGAAGAGAACATTATTTGAAATCTTCCCTGCTTAGTCACTGATGAACTTTGTATTTTATTTTGTTGCAGAATGAAACTGTGGTCAGAATCTAGGTTTGATAGTTCTGTCATCCTTCTCTAAGCAGGCAAAATACCAGCCAAACCCACTCCTTTTGTCTCTGGACTGAAACAAAAACTAAGACAGTAATTACAGCATAACCATACCATAAGTAAGACAAAAAGTTATTCTCATTAAAACAATATTTAAGAAACTAGCAAATATTAAAGTCCTCACCGCTGGGGACGGAACCCCAAAGGCTCACAGAAAAAATCACCCTTAATCTCCTCAAGGCATCTAGACTCATAACATTTTTCCTTATAAATCCCCTTCACTTCCAGTTATCCAGATATCCACTTCCAGATCTATCCAACAAGATGGATCTAGCCTGTGGATTAAGCATTTACTCAGAGCTACTTCTCCCTCTAAGGCTGTAACACCTAAAAGCTGTCAGCAACACTTGTCACCAAATATTCACTCTCCTCAGAGCCAGAAATCCAATCAGTTTTAACAGTGGCCAGCAGCAGTTTGGGAATATTTCTCTGGGCACAAGAGCACTTTTCCCCAGCAGCTCTGCAGCCCATGGTGTCAAATAGTTTTTCCAGGCACCATGTTAAAGCCTGAAAAATACAATTTTCTTTTTCCATTTGTCTTGGCCCATTCCTCTGCCATGTTGTATTTCAGCCCAGTCTGCAGGAAGATTGTGAACTGGAAGTTTCGGTGAAATTAGGATTTGTAAGCCTGAGGAGCAAAGCATATAGTTAAAGGAATCATATCACAGGGAATCATATCACAGAATCACAGAATATGCCAATTTGGAAGGGACCCACAAGGATCATTGAAAGCATCCCCTGGCCCTGCACATCACCATCCCCAAGAGTCACACCATGTGTCTGAGAGCATTGTCCAAATCCTTCTTGAACTCTGTCAGGCTTGGGGCTGTGACCACTTCCCTGGGCAGCCTGTTCCAGTGCCCAACCACCCTCTGAGTGAAGAACCTTTTCCTAATATCCAACCCAAACTTCCCCTGACACAAACTTCAGGTCTTTCCCTTTAATTCTGTTACTGGACACCCCAGACTTATCAAAGAGGAAAAAGGCCAAAACAAAATTCATTTATCTTCTCCTTTTCACTAAGATATGGATGTCTCAATCCTAAGCAAATTATTTTTTTTGGTTTTGGCAGTATGTCACTGCTCCCTAAGGAGTAGATTTGATATCTGTTCATGATGGTCCAACAGTCCTGGAGTAAAGATCTTAGAGAAAATATAATGAGAATTCTCTCTTCTCTCAGACCCAATGCAAACATACATGACACCTTTTGCACCACATTTAGGAGAGACAGTGAGGGACTCCAGCTTCCAGCTGCAAAGATGGAGAACAGATGTTTCAGCTGCAGTGTGGACACAGGTGTGAGGACTTACAAATGTAAAACAATGAAGTTTAAAGGGAATATTTGTCCAAGTGAATAGAAGGTGTGGTGATTGGTAGATAGCAGATTTTTGACATCCTGGAAAATTCTTGCAAATGATACTGTGTCTATCAGGGCTGTAAGATTACTGCTAGTTTATGCTAGCTAACCTAGAAGTACCCCGTGATTTACTGAAAGCTGTCGCCAGGGGCAGTGCTCTGGGGTGATTGCACAGCTCTGCCGGCTCAGCCAGACCCGTCGGGTTCATACAGCTACAACTCCACTCCTTCTGGACAGAAGTTACATGAGTGGTGTCATCAGGTGTCAGGAGCTGTGTGAGAGAGGATGTGGTGACAGCTCTTATGCCTGAGAATAAGAAATCCCTGAAGCTTTTCATACCATCCTCACTTCCACCAAAAACCAGTCAGACCACAACTGGGAGGAATGGTGACTTTATTTAAGGGAAAAGCAATCGCTTTCAGCTATGTTTTATTTCTAAGGCTGCCCTCTCGAGGGACTTAACTAGAAACATGAATGAAAATCAAAGTCAAGTGTCTTATGCAAGTCCCTGTAATGACAGGGAAGGTGGTTGTCACCCAGCCCCAGAGGTGGAGCAGTGCTTGGAGGTGCTCCTCACATGGCAGGAGCAGTGATGGCAGCAGTGCCCACCTGAAACCATTCACACTGCTTTTCTAGTCCTCTCACCAGCAAGCATTGCCAGAGCGAGAGAGGCTCTGCCACCCACTGCCACAGACAGAGTAAAAGGCTTCCCTGGGCATTTCACAGTGCTACAAACTGAAAAAGGCACAGGAAAAACTCCTGCAAAGTGTTTTTAAACAAATAAATTGACCAGGATCGGAAGAAAAGATGGGCTTGCTTTTTTTTCTCCAGGAGAGCATTTAAAAGATCCCCTGGGCCGAGTAACTAAATTTCCCTCTCCTCTATATGCAGCATTGAATTTCATTACATAAAGCTTCAATTTTTTTCCTTCCTGTGGCTAAATCTGTATGGCATATAATCGGTTAACAGTTCCTGCCAGAAATCTTTGCACTGCAGGTGGCACAGAAATGTCAATTTTAATTCAGCATTTTTCATTCAATAAGAATTCTAAGCTCATGTATGGGAGAATTTTTTTTCTTGTGGAAAGAATCAGCAAAACTTGTATGTGGAGGAGTAGTGTCAAGATGTGTACTCTGGCCCTGAAAATTATACTGTATATGTGTGATGTGTATGTATGAATATTACATATGTATATACATGCACACACAAAATTTATTTCCAACATTAAGGTCATCATGTTACAGTCATTTACACTTCCAAGACTGATTTAATCCTCTTGATGCTGTTTTTGTCAAGCCTCACAATGAACTTCAGAAGCCGTCAGTGCCAGCCGAACGACGTCGTTGAACCAGTTTCTAAGATGAATTCAAATATTCATGTGCAAGAGGAAAACTGAGATTCAAAGCCAGTTCTTAAATTACAAGATGATAGATATTTCTTTTCATAAATAGTCTGAACATTACTGCTAGAGAAGAAAACCAAAGGGGAACTGATAACCTCTGTTAGCATTTTGGACTTTCCTTTGATGTCACATTTGGCTGAGGATGATAATCAGAATTGCAAGGTGGATTGAGCCAAGTTTCCACTACATAGGGAGTCTTTCTCCTAAAGCACTGCAGGTCAGAAGCCTCTTTAGTAGGTGGTTTTAGGCCAACCCAGAGCTGTAATGCAGAGCACTATAGAAAATCAGACTCAGCACTTGACCTCAGGAATCCAAACCTGCATGCTCCTCAGCACCTCTAGGTGCTGGTGCAACCGTGAAATGAGTAATGAGTTTTCTTTAATGCATGGAACAGGACTTTTCTCATCAGTTTAAGTGGTTTATTCATGTGCATTGGACATCTTGCCTACCAGTGCAGTCAATAACAGTAATATTGAAGCATGGTGCCTGCTGTGTGACATGATGTGGTTTGAGCCTTGCCTGCCACCACAAGCTTACCTGAACTCTGGGCTGCCAGGACCATCTCTTTCAATCCTGCCTCTTCCATTCCTAGCATTCTATTTTCTTTTATCAACTTGTCTAAAAGGGCAAATGGCTTTGCTTGCTCTTCACACTGCTCCTTCTTATTGATGTCTCCTCTCTTGGCTCAAGGGCCTCCCATGAGTGCTGACAGAAATTCACACATACTAAGAATTATTGCCCCAACTCTTCTGCTTCCTCAGTCTTCAAGGGTGCAGTGGGCAGGGTGTGTGGCACGAGGCTATGTGGGTGCTGTAGACAGTATACCCAGAGCACTGGGTGGAAGTGTTCCAGATCCATCTTCCCTCTTTTACTGGGCAAACAGGGAGCATCTCCAGCCCTGGTTTTAGCTTCATGTGACTGAATAACACAATCTAAAGTGAAGGCTATTGTCAGTCTTGCACATCTCTTCCCTGTCTCCTTCCAGCTATAAACCCAAGATGACACAGTTTAGAGTGTCTTTCTTTTGAGCAATGAATTTACAAAAGCTCTTTTCTTTTTCCCGACAGTATTTCAGCCCTAGGAAAATAAAATATACTAGAAAATATATTTGAAAATTAATTTTCAAAGATCTCTAAAAACATGATGTGCAGCAGATTTTTGGCAAATTTTTATAGATTGTTGCATGTTACTCTGCCATTGTCTTTACAGGGTAAAAGACTTGATTTGCAAGTGAGATACATGTCTGCAAACTTAACATGCTCAGGTAGGAAACTTCCAGATGTGAGTCTTGGGGCTGCTACAGAAGGCCCATTTTTGAATGCTCTACTCAGCTTAGAAGGCTTCATAGCACGTTAGACATGTTAAATAATGAAGAGCTCACTTATGTCTTGCTGAAGGCATCTCTGCCTTACAATCTGCAGAGTGAGGCTGGCAGAGTTTATTGAGTCATTTTGTAAAGTGTATAGGCATCCTGTTTTAGCTTTTCAGTTTGGTGGCTTCTGTATGGGTACAAAAAGTCAGGTGGACCAGGAAGTGAAAAAAAGAATTCACATGCCCTCCTGCAATTTAAGTGAAGGCAGCATCTGATGACAACAATTACAGCTTAATATAACATTTGCCATGCACTCATATCTGTGAGTGCTTCAGCTGAGGCCTTGAGCATCAAACCAGTGACTCAAAATCACACAAACAGACTGTATTCATAAGCATTGTTTATAATCCCATTGTGTGAAGTGATTACTACGTTACACAGATGACCAAATGCTTTCATGAGTGAGCATCCCAGATGAGACAATTCCCTCCTCCACAGTGCAAACTGACAGGCCTAATTCTGAGCTCAGGTTGGTTTAGATGTATATTTTTCAGTGCATGTCCCAATCAATGTCACTGATACCAGAATGAAGGTCTAGGTTATTTTCCTTCTAATATTTTAAAAAATCTTGTATAAAGTGATTGTAGAATAAGCAGGTAAGATTATGCTTTGGGAATCATTAAAAACCTGCACCCCAGTTCTCCATCTCCAGGGAGACTGTGTATGGACCACCAAAGTTTGTAACTGACTGTGAAACAGGATGATACAGAGTGGTCACAGGAACAACCATGTTCCATTCTGATATTCACCTCCTTTAAAAAAGCAGCAAGATCTAGAAGACCTGCTTGTCAAAAGCCAAACCAGGGCTTTATGTTTTTAAACTGGTACATTTCAAAATCAAGACATTTCAGCACAGAATGAATGAACCCTGAAGCAGCCTGAACTGTAAACTACGTTATTGGGTGCCTGGGGAGAAATGTTCATTCCCTGCTGGAATAAGTTGGTCTAACTCTAGCAAAGCAGCAAACACGAAAAAAGGAAAAACCTTTTTCCCTCTGAAATTGCAGCCTGAAAACCAAACAAAAATCCACTTGAAGTCAAAGCTCTGAGGAAAATGGGTTTCATGTGGATTTTAACAAAACCTCTTCCTGCACACAACAAAATGAACATCACAGTACTAGCAGTAAGTGTTTCTTTAAAGACTTTACCCTAAGTAAAGGCCAAGAAAGTCAGCTGAATAAATGGATGTGCTGGAGGAGAACTGCTGCCATCACTTATACAATGCTGTGCCTAAGATGGTTGTTAAAAAGAACAGCACTAGGAAAAATCAGGTAGACACGTGGACCAGATTTCAATACATGGAAAGCAAAAAATGCAACAGCTGTGGCATAATATCTGATATTTATTATGCTGTATTAGGCTTTGCTTTAATACTGTCGTATTTTACAAAGCACAGCGCGCATTTTACTACTTCACCAAGCACGGACACACCTTTGCAGCAGCGCGGGGCTGCTTGGGCAATGCGCTGCGTAAGAGGCGTGTTGGAGCGCTGTCTCTCACGCCGATGCCCTGCGGGACGAGCACCGCGGCCCCGCACGGAGCCTCACGCCGAGCATCCCCCGGGCTCCTCCTCGCGGGCGCCTCCAGCCCCGGCGGGCCCCGCCGGGCCGCGCTCGCCCGCCGCCGACTCCGGCCCTGCTCATAGCACCGCACCCCCATCGGGGCAGGAGGCTTCTCCTGTGCTCACCCCCCACCTTTTGTACATGGCTTTTTACTTTTATAATCAAAGAATCACAGAACAGTTTGGGTGGGAAGGGACTTTTAAAGGCCGTCTAGTCTAACCCCCCTGCAAGGAGCAGGATCATCTTTCACTCGATCAGGTTGCTCAGAGCCCTATCCAACCTGGCCTTGGATGTTTTCAGGGGTGCGGCATCCGCCGCCTCTCTGGGCAATCCGTGCCAGTATTTTGCCACCCTCATTGAAAACAAAGCTTCCTTCTGTCTTCTATCTTAGGGCTTTAGTAAGGGCTGGAGATAGGTAGTGAGTAAACTTCATAGAGTTGTGCCACGGCTGTGCCGACAAGGACTTGGGGGAGAAACGCACTTTACAGGCATAAATAAACAAGTGGAAAAAGGAGGTAGGTAGGTGCAGGTATGGCTGGTTTCCTTCCCCTCACCTCCCAGGGGTGCTCCCGGGGGTCTGTGTTGGGGGGTTGCAGAGCTGGGTCATCCTCTGTGGGTGGTGGAGCACTGATATTACATCCCAGGAGCTGCAGTAATTCACAACGCTTATTTAAAATTTAAAGTTGTTTTTAACATTTTTTAGCAGAGTTCTCAGAAAATTTGGATAAGGATGTGAAATTCAGCACTCAAAATAAGGAGATACATTGATTTCTTCAGAAGGTCCAAAAATAGAATTCAGGCAGATTCATGGCAATTCTGGGGGCACAAAGGATTTCATTCTCCCCACACTGAAAACATACGGAGAATAAACAGGTAATCTATGCAACTGAAACAACCCCCATCCATACACACAGCCTGCTGAATGTACAAACCCTGGTCCTGTTTTTGAAAAAGGACTTGCATTTTTAACTGTATTGGTGAAACACAATATTCTTTCTTCCCGCTACCGTTCTTGATTTGTTTATACCTCTGGGCTATGTCAGCTACCTGAACCCTGATGTAAATAACATCAAATAAGTTGCCAGTCACCTAAAGACACAGGATCTACAAAGGTTTATGCTTTGGCAAATCTTTATGCCTTGGCTGATTAATCACTTGAAAGCAGTGGCAGAGGCCAGTGCATGATGCCAAGCTTAAGCATCAGTCTTTATTAGAGTGGGACCTAGGACGGTCAGGGACATTATATAAATGTACTAAATAACCTTTCAGTCCACTGAGATGGAAATTTAACAGCACTGTTTGACTGAACACGTACACAGTGCTTTGCAATAGAGAGATGACAATAGCATACTGGTGAAAAAGAGGAAGGCATTGACCTTAAGTGTCTGCGAGAATCTGTAGATAATTCCATGACCTGCAGCTTCTGAAGAAAACAGTATTTCAAACACAGGGCAAAATAAGCTGAACTCTGGCATCAGCAAAACAGAGATTAAATGCTTGAAAAGACAAAAAGCCTGTGCTGGCAGTTCAAAGGAAATAAGCTGGACAATAATCAAAATTCAGCTTGGCTGAATACAAAAAAGCATTACTGGAGTCTGGTACAACCTCTAAGAGACAAGTTTTCCAATTCCCTTTTTTAACAGTTAGAGGGATCCAGGAGTCATATAACAGTTGATCAGGTTTTTTCTTTAGGTGAGGTCAATAGAGAAATGTTAACATTCACATTGTTTGCAGCTTCATTGCTAAGTGAGTAGTTAATGAAGCAGTGAACTCCTCAAATTCAAGCATCTGTGCACTACTGTGCTAACTAGATAGTATTTTCCAAATTGCTTAACTGCATGAGCGACTCCAAAGCAAGCTTGTGTTAAAGAGAATCACCTGGAATATTTTTTTTCCACAGACAATGCTACACATTCATATTAATTCATTTGGTGGTGCTCAGTTAATGTCTCATCCCTCCTTCGTGAGTAGAGCTCCTGGCCCAAACTTGTTCATGCTCTCCGTGAGACTTATGTAATTACAGATAAAAGCCCTTCCTCACCAAAGTCGCCATGGACAAAAATAAAGTTGCGCACCATCAGCACAAAGTGATAAGTACTAACAAGTGAAAGGAGACAGCTCAGAAGAGGAATAGTGTTTAAAAAGGGAAGAAGACAAAAGCCATCAAATAGATGCTCATGGAAACCAGACTGAATCAGTGAGGCAAAGGATGTCTCCACAGTTATGGACTTCAGGGCATTTGTTTAGATGAGAGCACAAATCACCCAAGGCCCCCACCAACACCCTTAGGCTGAGATGCTTGTGGTCCATTTCACAATGCAGTAGAGTTACCCTGCTGAAATAAGCCAAATAGACATAAATATTTCTGATCTATTAAGGGAATTTACAGTTCTGAAGATCTTCCCTTCTAACAGTCATGTCTCGCTCTCTCACTCACACTGGCTGGTCTCTTTCTCTGGACAGCAGAGGTAGAAAAGCAGTGTTTCTGGATGTGATTTTAATAATGATGGTAGTCTCGTATTTGTAACTACTGAAATGTAATCTCAAATGCCCTTCAGTTTCATGTGATTAGCAATAGCTGTTCAAAGAGTACAGGTTGGCCTATTAAGGTAACCCACAACAGCAAGAAGAAAAGAAATTTCCACAAGGAACAGTGAGAACTGCAATCTCTAGATGGTCACTAAAGCTACAGCTATATGAAAGCTTCACCTAAGGGAACACAGAGAGAAATAAAATGGAGATATATTCAGGTCATGCTTAGCTGATGAAGTAAGCCTTGCTTTGTAACATGATGAAAAGGTCAGTGTGAGTTATGTACTCTGTTACTTCACATGGCAAGTACAGGTAGTTTTCTCTGGAATACATACTACCTGCCTTCTCCAATGTTCCCCATAATAGGAAAAGCATTACTAGCCTCTGAAAAGAAACAGATTTTTAATTATATTTATAACTACATCTATGGGCTATTTATAACTCAAGTGTAGACTTCTGCTGTTCACTTCTAGCCACAGATGTGGCTCTGCTGAGTGCCACTGCACAAGAAATTGGTTGGGAAAATGGATTATTAGAGACTGAGCACTTTGCAAGGATTTAATGAAGGCATAGATAATGAATAAATATCACTTAGAGGCTGTCTTATTTCTTGACACTCTGTCAGTTACACCAAGAATTGGTCAAGGAAATGTGTTAGCCCAACTGGATTGGTGGGTGGGAGTAAGAAGGAAGATAGAGACCACTATTGAAAGAAGCAAAAATACAGCAGAGTATCTTGTTTTCTTTCTTAAATTGCCACATACTAAAAAGAACAACAAACCCCAATTTCAGATAAACTTTTTTTAGGTCAGCCTACAAGGTTTCTCTCAGGCAAAAGAAAAATCAATGTTCAGTTTTGTTGTTCTTTTGTTACCATTGCTTTTAGAGGCAGATCAATTTTAAATGAAAGCAGTACTCTCTTGAAATGAAAATGAGAAACTTTTTATCTAGAATATGTCAAGATAAATAGGCTGATATTTTTCATTATTAAAATGTCTAAATGAATGCTTTTGCTCTTTGGTATCTTCCCCCATTTTTTTTCATTTTTTTTGACTAATATTATTGACTCAGGTTCAGAAAAAAATGGTGCTTATGATATGTCTACAATATGTGCACTTTTTGCCAGGACCAAAGCAGTACATGACAGACCCTGAGGGTCAGAAGAGCTCATAGCCAGCTGCTGAGGCAACCCCAGCTAATGGGAGCTGCCCACCAGCAGAAATCTGTGCGCAAGAAGCCACTGCGACCCTCAGGCTTGGTGAGAAAACAAGAAAGTGAGTGGGGGAAACACAACACAGCTGCTTTTGAACCCTCTTTCTCTTTGCAACTCCCCATTCATCTCCAAGGAAGGAACATAAAAATCCCTACCTTTGGCTACAGAGTTGCTAAAATAACTTTGCTTTGGCTAATAAGTTGTTAGGGTAAGAATTAACAGACTTCTTTTTAATTCTTTCTTTTGCCTAACCCTTCATTTCAACGTCCACAATACCCGCAGTAAGGTTTTCTCTCAGTGTCAGATCAATAGTGCCACTTCTCCCTGTGTGCTGAGGGGCCCAAAGTAGCACGCACAAGTCAAATCACCTGCCCTGGATCACATCACCTGGCCCTTTTTAACCAATGGAATTACTGTCTACCTCCCAACTCCTACAGGATGAGGAGCTTCCTAGACTGTCTCATGGAGGCAACAAACCAAAAAACCTGGTGAGAAAGGGGAGGAGGCTTGCCAAGGCAGACTTCTGCTACTTCTGCAAGCAACCTGAGGGATCATTCTCTGTTAACTCACATGTGCTAATCTCCTCAAGCTCCTTTCCCACTCTCCTCACTCAATGTCTCTCAAACCGTTTCTGAAGGGTTGGCCTTGGTAGCAATGACTCAATTTTGCAGCAATAAGTGATGAATAAATCTCCACATAGCTTCATGGACCATGCACCACACTTGTGAATCTCTGCAACTTTATTTCTTCACTTTAAAAAAAGAAGGTTCAAATCACAGACTTGCACACTAACTGAGCACTGAAGCTGTCTTTAATTCTGACATTCACTCAATGCTGACAAATTAGTTGAGTTCTTGCAATTTACATGAGGTCTCATCAGAATATAGTCCAATATTCAATTAGGAACATTGAGGCATCATGCAGAACTTTGAACACTGTGATCAATATATTAAAGAACAGGGAGCCTTTGAAGCAGAGCTGCTTTAATTAATCTACTTCATTTTGCATTTTGCTTGTCTCAGAAAAATATTCTTTCACTTCCAGTCTGTTCCCAGAATTGATAACTGATCCTGCCCCAGCATGCACGGACTGGATGAGCAACTCTCCCAGGTGATATGCAACTCTCCATTTCTGAGATACTCTACTGAGTGAACCAACCTTTGAGCAGCAACCTGCAAACAAAACCAAAACATATTGTCTCTTTGCAAATGCATCCTGGTTATTCTACGTTTATAGGCATAAGCAATCTTTTCTGCTTTCTCTAAAGCACTTAGTGATGTTGTACCAGCCAGGCCTTGATCTACTACAACACGCCAGACTGAGAATCCACTGCAACACAACCACTAAATATATGCTAGTAGCAGATGTGCTCAGTGGCTTGGGAAAAATAGATGTTATATTTAATTATGTGACATAGTAAAACAAAGCAGAAACAAAATCACATGGGCAGTTAATGAAGGGCAGAAAACTTAGATTATTAGATTTATTTATTAATTATTATAGATTTATTTATTAATTATTAGATTTAAGAACATAATACTAAGAAAGTATTTTGCTCAGATGAGATAATTTGCTGAATTCAAGTCACTGCTAAACCTGAACAGTCTGTCTGGATCCTACACTTCTTAATACCAAGAATAGGAGTGTAAAACATTAGGGTCAGAGTATCTGAGGTCAGATTCAAATACCTCCAGAAAGAAGTATAAATAAATGGTTTTAACTTGCAGCCATCTGTGGTGAGAGTTATCATCCCTTGACTCTGAAGAAAGAGCAATTACCAGTAGGCCTCAGCAATTATGAAATGCAGGGTGATGTTACTTTACCACTGCAGGCTTCAGATAGCATTACATATACCTACATGACACTACAATTATGGGATCCCCAAATTGTGTCCTATGCTGCACTGGCAGCCCTCAAACTCTTCCTGTGCAGCCTGCAAAAGGATGGCAATGTATGAGGGATGGCAGGAAGGGAACATACACAGATCCACCACTTTCCCAAAGAAAGCTCCCCTTCTCTCTCCACCCTGAACAGGGCCTGGGCACACCAGCAATTCACGGGTCACAGTTGTGAGGACAAGAAATGGTGGCCTGTCCACAAATAATATGTTGTCACTGCTTTCTGTACAAAGCCCAAGAGATGCTTCTCCAGGGCATCAGTTCAGGCAGGACACTGCAGTGTGGGCTAAGTGAAAGGGGCACATCAGCATTTCTGCCTCACCATCAGCACAGATGGTGGAGGGTTTGTCCTGGTTGAAACTTCACAGGGATATATTGTGTTTAGCACGGGCCCTATAAATAAAATGGTACTCCCCATTCATCTCCCTCACTGTTTTCCCCACCTTTCCCTGATTTTCCCTGGTCTGCACATTTGAGAGCTGTGCAACTGGATACAAAGCTAAGGGGGTAAAAATGATTGCTGGATACCACTTAGAGCTTAGAGCATGACCAATTTTGTCCTTCTTTATAAGACTGAGTGGTTTGAGAGAAAGTTAGAGTGTGATTATGCCATTATTTGAAAGACTGTAGTGCAGCCTCAAAAATGCAAAGTGCAAGTGTTTGATTGTACAGGCAAACTTACCTTTGGCACTACCGACAAATGCTTTACCTTGCAGATCTACCACTCATTCAGTGGAGGTTTTGATGAAATCCTATTTAGATCTACCACTCATTCAGTGGAGGTTTTGATGAAATCCTATTTAACATGAAAAATTATTGGTACCTGAGGACAGATCAACAAATATTACTGAGGAAAAGTAAAAAAAAAGAGCTATTAGTAGGAATAATAATCTTAGGCCCACTGTCCTTCACCTGTCTGGGATTTAGGGCATCATTGCATTTACTACATTTGCAGCCCAGTACCCAATTGCAGAATTTTGCTAATAATTGACAATAGCTAATACAATAAAAAAAAATCATCTCTAAGATTTATGGAGATTGTAAGGCTTAAAACAGAACAGAAGTCATCTTCAACTGAAGAAAAACTCCCAGGACAACAGAGTAAGCTATAGCTAGAGTGGAATTTCAACTAGCTCTCATTGTAATTTGCAAACATAAACTGAAGTGGTTACTGTATATTCTATGGTAATAATTTACTTTTAGAGATATCTAGCACTCAGCAATTGGCCAGGAGCACTGTAATGTATTGATAATGAATTATCTTTGAGCAGCACTTTGCATCTAGATTATGCTAGTGTACTTTCTAGATTAAATACCTGGCTCTTGTAACCTCACTGCAGCTGGAGTGATTTCAGAGAATCCACATTTGTACACTTGAGTGAAGGATGCAATAATATTTTTCTTTTTATGCATGTTGACATTCAGCCATTGGTGAACAGCTGTCTATTAGCTAACAACACTGCTTCATGTGACCTCAGATAATAGTGGTGTGAATGAAAGCTGCAGGGAAATGAGACAGACCCAAATCATAAACTGAGAGGTTTGCATCTGAATAAATCTGCCGGGGCCCAATTAGCAGCACTATTATTGATTCACATGCTGGAACGCATAAGACAATTATTCAGCTCTTGATTTTTCCCCTATAAATCTGTCCAAGAACAGACATTTTTGTATACAGACTTGTTGAGTCCTTTTGTTACCTAATCACTACCATTCCCATCACCAAACACTTCATGGTGGCAGTGAGATTCCCCCAATGTAGTTTCTTTGCACATCAAAGTCCTTATATTCCTTTCACATGTGGCAGAAATCCCACAAGAATTCAGGTAAAAGTAAAAATAAAAGTGACTCAGAACCTTGTGATTAACCTTCAAGCAATTTATCTAGGATTGATCAGCTAGCTCAAGTCAAATATTAATTACTCACATCTGTTCCTGAGGTAGGTGGGCCTGCCAAAGCCCTCCAACACTTGGATCCAGAAGGCAACTTTCCCATGTCCATGGGTGCTTGGCTCCAGTGTTTTGGCTGAGGTTTTGCCATCTCTCCTTTCTCTGACAGAATGCTGTGCTATTATAAATAAAAAACTCCATCTGGTGTATGGGAAACCAAATTGCAGCTAAGGTCCCTGTATTTCTCTTGCCCGTGCTCAGGGAGGGGACTGCCATTCAGGCAGTACTGTGCAGATCCAGGCAGGCTATTTGTGGGTCTTAGACTCCCTTCTACTAATACGTAGTAACAACAGAAGAAAAATAGCTAGTTCTGACATGGGCAAAGTGGTGTTGCTTCCATACAAGTAACCCATTGGGATCACCCCAGAGCTGTGTGGCCAAGCACAGGAGGGGAGGGACTCCCATTGATTTCAGGAAGCTCTGGATCAGGTCTGAGTGCTCTGCACCACTCTTCCATGCCCCCGTTTTCCACAGCGCTTGGCACAGCTCCAGCGCTCCCACAGATCCACCTGTGAGCTCACAGCCTGCAGCAGGCTCCTGCAAAGCCTCAAGCAGAGGAAGGGCAATCCCTGCAGGAAGGCACAAGGCTCCTGAACAGTGGCTGGAGGAGACAGACCACTGCAGAAAGTCATTAGGGTGTTTAAGATATGGGACACAAAAGCTTAGAGATTTGCACTTCAAATAGCCAGTTCCCTGGTGCAACTTCTTACCCCATAACAGCATCTCATAGCAACTCCTCAATAATTTGTCTAAATATTCTTCCTTTAATGGACTCCCAGCCTCTCTGACTCCTCTCACTTCTATACACCCACCCAGAGCCCTTCCTGCAGAGGCAGGCGTGATGGTGCTGTGAGCTGGCAAAGCAGGTGGCAAGGAGCAAGGTGGCTGTGACCTCACCACAGAGCAGGACAGCCTGCTTCTTGCCCCAGGCAGGCAGTGGTGTCTGGCACAGGGGGCCAAGGAACCACGAGGAGGTGATACATTAGGAGTCCTTGGGATGTCAACAGCATGCTGGGGCATCAGGAACAAAACTCTGATGTTGCAGGCATCATATTCCCTCAATAAATCTGTTGATAAAAAAGAACAAAAACTACAAAGTTTTGGTATTAAAATAAAGAACTACAGAAAGACACCACAGTAGCAATTCCAGACAAAATTAAAGAAATCTGTAACTCTAGTTGAGATTAACTGAGAAAAATACCTTAACACATGATGAAGAGGGAACCTGAATCTCACATCTTATTCTTTTGCTCTGGGGTTTAAGAAACCTACCTGACATTTGGAACATGCAAAACTTAAGAGATTTCAGAAACAGCTAAATACAATCAGTGGACTTTATCCAGTTGTCAAAATGTCAAAGATGTTTTTTTAATTAATTCCCCACACTTTAGCATTTGCCTCAACCTTCCAGTGGTTTAATATCTACTCCTGATACTTTTCTTCTGGTACATATTAAGGAGGGCACCAGGATAACTGTACCTGCATCACCAGGTTTGGAATGTTGTGATCCCAAATTAAAAAGCATCGATTCTTGTACTGAGTTCATAAAGGCTGTTCTCGTATTTTACGCATGTCTGAATGCTCTCACTTGATGTCAGCGTACACAGCCTGTAATCTGACCATACTCATGGTAAAGGGTCACAGTGACACCTTCAGAGCCATCATGGCAACCCACTGGGCTACTGTGAACTCACTACTTTTCAAAACTCTACCTAAATATCCAGCTACAAGACTGTGAGACACACTCATCATGCACTTTCTATTTTTCTGGCAAAGTAGTTTGCTCAAGTGCCGTTCAAGCTGTATGGCTTTTTGTTGGTCACCGTTCCAGAATTCATTGTCAGGAGACAGCACACGAGAATTCAGAGCTTCCAAAGATTTATAAAGCAACCTAGAAAAAAAAGCCCACAGAACTAACTAATAAAAGCATTTAAAATAGATTCCAGAAAAAAATACTGCCCTGCTAAAATAATAACATCTCCAAACTATTTTTATACACAGGATCCACCCTTGCCAATTAGACTGTGTTAGATAATCTGGAGAAGAAAATTGTTTTGTGATCATTTAAGATTAATATCTTATACAGAGCTATGCTTTTATGTCTGCTCTTATGTCAAGCTGTCAGATAAAGTGCTAAAGTAGAAATAAAACAAGTACCAGATTTCCTTTTTTGTCTGGCTTTAAGAAAAATATACTGAGTGCCCCAAATAAATGCTCATTATGTTACTTTTCTTAAGATTAGTGAGAAAATAGTGTAGCACATAAAAAATTCCTCTGCTATCTTAGGTTAGTTGGCAGGCCCTGAGAGAGAGAGACTATAGACATTCCTTTTATCTGATGGAATAAAATCATTCTTCCTGGACTGAGCTATGGCAGCTTTATTCATTACTATTTTCTTTTTTTTTTTTTCTGTAGAAAAATGCTGGTGGATGAAGGAAGCAGACTATCTTCAGTAGGACATTATTAACCTAGACTTTGGGAAGCTGTGGTTTGCTGCTCCCTGCAGGCTGGGAAAATCACTGAAATCTGCATTTGCACTGAAGTAAATTCCCTGAAGGAGCTGGGACATTATCTCTCCATGCCACTGTTCACAATCTGGAATATAAGGATCAAGTGTTTTGTCACTTTACAGGAGACATGAAAGAGTGACACTGTTTGACTTACAGGCAGTCTGGATACAGATATCCACTAGCAAATGATAAAAAAGTATTCATCTCTGAATTTCATCTCTTCAGCTGAACAAAAATGTCACCTGTAATAAGTAGAACATTTACCACCTCGTACTGAAAAATATTCTCACATGCATAGTGAGACATAAAGAGACAGAAACCTGTGCTTGGAGGGTTAACTTCTCTAGGATGAATGGAGGTTGGTGCCTTTGTGATCTATGGGATTCGGAGCCACAGGTTACCTTCCTGGGGTTTGTGCAGTCATCAGTGCAGTCAGTGTCCTGATTGGTGACAGGTGCTCACA
Source organism: Ploceus nigricollis (assembly GCA_013399945.1). Taxonomy (NCBI): domain Eukaryota; kingdom Metazoa; phylum Chordata; class Aves; order Passeriformes; family Ploceidae; genus Ploceus; species Ploceus nigricollis. The sequence continues at coordinate 815,102 of VXBC01001034.1, forward strand.
GGCTTTGCAGTGCCACAAACAACACTGACAAACAACAGGCTCAGAAACAATTTGAACAACCACTAATCTTCCTTGGGTTCAGAGAGATCAGAGATTTGGGGATGTGCACATAATATATTGCAGGGCTTCGACTTCTTCTCAAATTGCAAGTCTAGGGAATGTCAGTCCCTGAGCCTTTAAAGGTATGATCAAAATAAGCACAAACAGAGCAGAGGAATACAGCACATTTGTCAAGTAGGGTATCATGATGTCTCCAGAAAGACACTTCTGTCAGTTGTGGAAGCTTCCTGAACACTGGTAGTGTCGTTTAATTAGAAATATTACCAGAAAAAAAACCTTAAAATTGGGACTAAAACTATTAACTGAACTTTTGAAAATTAATGCTATCTACAAGCCAAGCAGTACAGATTTGTCCATTGCCCAGCAAGGCTGATTCATAAATCAAGGCATCAAAAATTATGTAATATTGTAGCAAATGTCACTTCTGACTTCTATGTTGAGAAACTGTGGAGAAAGAGTTTTCTTTGGCAAGGCAAATCAATGCCTACTTTCAAGTACAGCCTACCTTAGTCCTTGATGATAGACACTAGAACTTCTTACTTTGGTTTCTGCACTAGCAATGAGCAATATCCCACAATGTGTGGTTCTCACTACCAACACCTTCCCACCAAGAGCAAGACCGTGGCAGATTCACCCAACAGTTATTCCTTGCACCATCTTCCAATCTGTTTCAATAGCTCTTGATCAAAACAGCCTGGAAATTCTGGATACAGTGCAAGTTGTCAATGCACATATAGCTTGAACAGTAGCCATGGCACTGCTCTGCCACCACTGTGCTTTTAAGCATCCAGCCTGGGCAAAACACATGTGAAATCTCCAGATGTGCAACACAGTGCTCTGATGAGCTTCTTGACAAAAACTGCCAAATTAACACCCTATTAATGATTTAATTTGGCACTTGCACACTGAACTGAAATAGCATAGCTTATGAGAAAAACTAGATCAAGACTAATGTCTCAAATTTCTTATTTAGGAAAATCTTCCAACATTTTTTTAGATGACAGGTTGAAAATTTCCTTCTTTTTACCATGTGAGGAGAGGCTGAAAGAGAGGAGACTCCTCAGCTAAGAGAAGACTTAGAGGCACCTGATCAATGTACATTGATTAGAAACACCTGATGGGAACAAACGACTGTGGGGAAGCCAGACTATTCTTAGTACTGGCCACTGATGGGACAAGAGGTAACAGATACAAATTAGAACACATGATATTCCAACTGCACACAAGAAAACAATTTTTTACCATAAGGGCTGTCAAAATCTGGCATAGGTTGCCCAAAGAAGTTGTTGAGTCTCCATCCTTGGAGGTATTCAAAACCTGATTGGACATGGTCCTGGGCAACCTTCTGTTAAGTGACCCTGTTTGAACTGGGAGTGGAACTAGAGGGTTGGTACCAACACAGGCTGAGGATGGACAGGTCAAAAGAAGCCCTGCTGAGAAGGACTTGGGGGTGCTGGTGGATGAGAGGCTGGACATGACCCAGCAATGTGCATTTGCACTCCAGAAAGCCAAACATGTCCTGGGCTGCATCCAAAGAAGCCTGGCCAGCAGGGATGGGGAGGGGATTCTGCCCCTCTGCCCCTCTGCTTCGTTCTAATGAGACCCCACCTGGAGCACTGCATCCAGCTCTGGAGTCCCCAGCACAGGAAGGCAGGAAGGACATGGACCTGTTGGAGCAAGTCTGGAGGAAGCCATCAAGATAATTAGAGGGATGGAGCACTTGTCCTATGAGGAAAGGCTGAGACAGCTGGGATTTTTCAGCCTGGAAAAGAGAAGGCTTCAGGCTGACCTAATTGTGACCTTTCAGTACCTGAAGGGAGCCTTGAAGAAAGACAGAAAAGGACTTTTTACAAGGGCATGTAAAGAGAGGACAAGGGATTTGGTTTTCAACTGAAAGAAAGTAGGTTTAGATCACACATTAGGTAAAAATTCCTTATTCTGAGGGTGGTGAGGCACTGCAACAGTCTGCCCAAAGAAATGGTGGATGCCTCTTCCCTGGAAGCTTTCAAGGCCAGGCTGGATGGGGCTTTGAGCAACCTGGTCTAGTTGACAGTGGTTCCGCCCATGGCAGGTGGTTTGGAAGTAGATCATATTGAAGGTTCCTTCCAAACCAAGTCATTCTGTAGTCCTATTATGAACTTCAAAAGTCCCTTCTGACCCTAATAATTGTGTGTTTCTTTGATTCTGTTTTACTCATAAAGCACTGCATCTCAGACGTTATGTGCACTGTAAAGGTTTCTGAGACAATGGATGACCCCAAACTGCTCTAGTAGGATTCATTGCAACCCAATCCTATGTATTCCAAAATATCTTATGGCAGCCACAGTCAGTCATCAACAAACATCTGAAATATAAGAAAGAAATACAGTGCCATTCTGAACACAAAGTACAAATGGTGGGTCATAGAAATTGGTATCTCTTGTAGGTGTTGATGGAAGTATTTTAAATCTGTTCTAGGGTTACAGCAGTTGGTCTTGGAAATCTAACTCTCTGGACTCTCACATTTAGCATATCAGGAAATTATTTTGCTTCTCAGACCCAGAAAGAGTTGTGGTTACCCATTAGAAATCAGACAATTTTCTGCAAGAGGATGTAATAGACCACTGAATGGTCAGGAACATGACCAGGCTAAAGGTATTCTGACAGATCACGCTTCATATGTGATTCATGCTAAAAACTAAAAATTGAGACCACGAGAAAGAAAATATGGATTTTCCTGACACCCTATTTCATCCTTCATTGCTGAAAATAACTCCATGTTTTGAGTCAAAATTAGTGAAGAAGGCTGAATAACAGTGAGGAAACTAAATAATATATCTAAGGATTTGGGGCCCTGTTGCTGCAAATACTTCAACTAGTAATTAGTTTTCTTCTAATAGTTTCATTACCACTAGCTGTACTAATTATTTGCATGACTGGAAACATAAGTCAAGTTCCAGTCTATTAGTAAGGTGACCAGGAAGGCACAGACTCACCAAATAGGGATGGGGACCAAGATGGAATTTAGTTAATGTGGTTTGAATCTTCATTATATAATTAAGTAACATGAATAATGAATATATCTTCATTATACAGTTCACATTAAAATGTGAAACTGCAACCAATAAATGTAGTTCATTTGAAAATTTATGTCTTACCAAGCCTGATTATAGTGTAAGGCTAAGTTCACATCTTCTTAATGTTCTCTCCATCACATCTCAAATCCACAGGTATCCCTTTTTACTTTTTAAAAAACCAACTCTACATGTTATTATGAAGTTAGCCAAGACTATGACATCATAGTCTTGGCTAACTTTATAATAACATGTAGAGTTACAACCACTAATTCTTTGATCCAGAACTGCAGCTTGGGAACAGAACATACATATTTTATGAGAAAAAATTAAATGGAAACAGGCTAAATTTAAAAAATAAAAAAAAATCCACAAACAGTACTTCTTCACTTTTGCTGTTTCAGTTGTGTCATCTACATAAAAGATTTGCAAATAGTAAGAGAAATGTGGCATCTGGCTGTGAACTAAAGAGTTTTTTTAATAGATCTCAGAAACGTATCTGTTGCAAAGTAAGACCCTCAGCTCTCTTATCTAACACTGAATAATTAGCCTCAGTAGTGATAAACTGCTTCCAAATGAATAAGCTTTTGATAGGAAACAATCAAATTTCAGTGAAAATCTGATATTGGGAAAATTGCTCATGGAAAAAAATGGCTTGACACCTGATGCATCCCTTAAAAACATGGACTCCTTGGTATTATCTCATTTGGTAGAGATATTGCAAAGAATAAAATGCCCAAATGTTACTCATACTAAGCAGTTTTCATCTGATTAAAATATATTAAAATTGAAATTTAAGTTTATCTAGAATTAGAACTTTATTCCATGGTAGTTGTTTTTTGTTTTGGTTTTTTTTTTTAATATTGCGATCTAGTTTTGTACTTCAAATTTATATTTAAATTTATGCAAGACAATAAATGACAGGCCTAGGAAAAACTGAAAGCTAATAATTTTTTTGTTTTGTTTTGCATGAAACACCTGTCTTTTTAATATTTTCTCCACTGTGCAAGATATTTCTTCTCCTGCCTTAATCATAGGTAGTTAGTGATGGGACTTCTCTATGCAGGCAACCAGTGGAGGTCTCATCGTTTTGCAATATATAGCAGCTACCATTGCTTTTAATGGGTAAGAGTTAGGGTTAAGCACTTTCGCAGCTCTAGTCATTTCCATTAGTTACCTAATTGCCAAAATAACTCTTAGCAAAGATCTGCATTTCTCAGAGTGAGTGGAAAAGGAAATATTGATGAAAAGTTAGGAGTATTGATGGGATGCATAAAGGTAATTGAAATGGAAATGCCTTCTAATTAAATATCTGGTTTAGGATTTGAAAATGTACATTGTCCTAGATAGGCCATTGATCTAAGACTATTGCTACTGCAGAGCACTGTGTTCTGCAGGACAAATTCTTGGGACAGAAAAGAAATCATTTATTCATTAAGGATTTCAAATTGCTAGGCTATAAGGAATCCATTTCCTCATTCTCCTCCCGCCTCCTTCAGTGCCCAGCATCCACTGCTCTCACACACTCACCCCCACCTAAAAGGTTCACACATTAACAGATGAGATTAATAGGTCTAAATCCCCTGAACATTTTCAAAAACCATAGGAAAAAATCCCAGAGATATTTCGTACTCTGTCTGAAAGGGATGAGGTTACCCTTGTTGACCTCTTTCCCTTCTCACCTATAGAAGACATCCTATTGCGTTATAAAAAATCCCGAGGCTCTTGGCCATGGCTGCCAGACTCCAGGATTGGCATCTGCCTTTTAGACAAGGTGGAGGAGGGCACGCCAGACAGGAAGGGAAACAGAGAAAACTTCCCTGGGAAAATTGCCTTGCTTCTCTTGAGCTGATCCACAAACTAACACAATTCTACAGGATGTTTTGATTTCTTTCAGACGACATTTCTTGACAGAAATCAAAGTTTAAAAAAAAGAGAAAGAAGAAACAAGAAATTTTCTCTGAAAACTTCCATGTGATTGTATTCCAGATCTCATACACTAGCATGTTTTCTTGTTAAATCCAAAGAGTTAAAGGGAAGAGATCTAAATAGCACAGTGATCAATAGTTTATGTTTGGCTGATGTTAAAATAGGTTCTGGAGATCTCTTGACAGTTTTGCTCAAAGCATACAGTGAATTGCTATAAATATCTTCATTGACATAAGGCAGTGTTGGTCCACTGTGGGAGCTCAAAGTAAGCCCTCTGTGCTTAGCAAGCTCACCCTTCAACCACAAGCACCAGGGCAGCTGCCACATCACCCACGTCTCTGCACGGACTCTTTCTGTGGGGGGACAAGCCCACACCTCCAAGCACAGGTTACCTATACATGCCATTTATCTGGAGTTGAGCAGATAAAAAAAGGTTTTATCCAGGATCTGCCATGTTCACTAAATAATTCAACAAACTACTTTTTCTTAAGGTCGCTGCCTGAAGGTATATGTATTCTGAGTTTCAGCACAGCACTGTTTATTTGGGTTCATTAAGTTCCTACTGTTCAGCTGAGCTTGTCACAGGGTTTTGAGGTTTTTGTTGATTTGTTGGTTTTGTGTTTGTTTTATTTTGTTGGTTTGGATCTGTTTGGTTTTGGTTTGTATTCTGATTTATTTGGGGGATTTTTGAGTATAAGCAGCATGAAGAACCATTTTTTCCCCAATTAATATAAAGAAAGTCTCAAATGTTTAAATACAGGCCTGGGTCCATCAAGACTGCTTTAAGGAAATAAGCTGTTATTTGATTTCCTGGTGGGATTAGTTCTTGTTAAATACATTTTTAATGTACTTCTGGTATCTAATGAATCATGTAGCATGCCCCTTTTTCTCCTGTCAAATGAGTTTTGGAAGAAATCAGGTCAAGTCCAATGGCAAAAAAATGATATAGTATTCTGAAATAACCCCTAGTCAGAGCGAAAGAATCATTGTGGTAGAAATTAATTCCAGATGAAGAAAAGGAAAATATTGCAAACAAAAGCCAGGCCTCCCTATTTTTATGGCCACCCCTCTCCCCAAAATTTCTTGCATTGGGCAGAGGCTAGGTACAATTTTTACAGGCCTTAAAGGAAACTTATGAAAACCAGGTTTGAAATTATCAAAAGAAAGTTATTTGTCCATCAGTATGCAGCAGGCCTGCAGCACCCCTAAAGGGGAGAGATTTCTGTGGGTATAAGCAGAGCCTGGACACAACTTTGAAGAGAACTTTTGCCAGTTATTAAATAGAGCAATCCTGGAATTCCCAGGAAATGCCCTGAGCTCAGAAAGCTCTGATGCAAGAAGAACAGTAGGTAAAAAGTCATATGAGCTTGTCCTGTTCCACCTCCTTGGATGGATGCCTCCTTGGGCACCCATTGTCATCACTGTTATGACTGTTGTGTTCCCATCGTTATTAAAGGGTAAAATCCTAGAACAAAAGAAAAATTGCCAAAGTTACTTTAGCTGTTTGGTCATATTTTTTTGTGATTTAATCCCAGCCAGCAACAAAGTACCCCACAGCTGCTCCCCCACTGCCACCCACCCCTGATGGCAGTGGGCTGGAGAATCAGAAAGAAAAGATGAACCTTGTGGGCTGAGATAAGAGCAATTACATAATAGAAACAAAATATAATAATAATAAATATGCTTATAATAATAACAATAATAGTACAATACAGTTATAGAAAGGATAAAGAGAAGGTGAAAGTAACAGAACCCAATAGAACACCAAGGGGTGCCCAACACAGTTGCTCACCACCTGCTGATCAATGACCACAGCATCCCTCAACAGTGATCATCCACCTTCCAGGTAACTCCCCCAGTTCATACACTGAGCATGACCTTCTGTGGCATGGGATTCACACTTGGCCAGATCAGGTCTCCTGTCCTGGCCATGCTCCCTCATGGATTCTTGTGCAACTCTTCATCAACAAATCACAAGACACTGAAAATTCCTTGTCTTAGGAATTTTCTTAGGTAGGGTAACCACCACTTAGGAACAGCCAAAACACCAGTACATTATCAACATTATTCTCATACTAAACCCAAAAACCACAGCACTGTATCAGCTACTAAGAAGAAAATTAACTCTGTTTCAGGCAAAGCCAGGACATACATCCAAATTCAAAACCAGTTCTTCTTTTTAAGAAAGGGCTGACTATTATTCCCATGGAATTACACTGCTAATGCAGCAAGGGCATGTTTTTTTCAACATGAGACGTGGGGATGACTCCTAACATTTCCCTTTTAGGTTTGCTTCCTTAATGCTGACACACTGATTCACTCCAGGATGAGTGATGGAATCTCTGGCTAGGACTGAAATTAAAGATGTGTATTCAGTAAAGCCATTCTACTTATGTCAAATTTTCTGAAGTTTCTCAGTTCTTTTTTGTTCTTTTTATTTTTTTCCTAGTCTACAACATTTTGGTTATTGTCATCAAAAACAGAGCAGGTACATAATTTCTAATTAAACTTTGACCACTACCTCATTTGTTCAACCTTTTAAAAAATTGCACATTTGTAATTTTCCTGACAAGAATCAAATTAACAATTTTGAATTGCCTTGAGCTAATACCATCTCAGAGTCCTGCACTCCTACATGCTCTGTTTTGACTGGGATAACTGGCCTTTCCAGACCAGACTTGGAAGATTATTTGTCATGTGGGTTTTACACTTAATTAAATATCAGTTAACTTGCTTCACTGAAGCAATTTTAACTCAAATATTCCTTAGGGGATTCTGAAGCAGAAAATCATTCTTCTACCTCCCACTTCCAATATTTTGATTTATTTTCCAAAGTTTCAGTTCCTGAGGTAGCCAATGTCACATAAACCTTGAAAGAAGGAAAAAAGTTCTCTCAAACACAGGGCTTTGACTTTTTATCCCCTCAACAAATACTATTGGTTTTCAATTTAATTTTTTTTTCCTGAAAAGTTGTCATTAATCACTACTGAGAAAGGCTTTAGTTAATCAAAACCTACTTTGACACAATGTCTGAAATTTATCAGTTAGTATACAATCTCCTACAGTTACTCTGCACTTCTTCCATCCATTCAAATTCCCTCTGTGTGACTCAAAACTGGAACAATCACTTGGCTTATCCACCTCTCACAAAAGTAGTTTTGTCAGCAGTTTAGACCATCTGAAACAGGTTTCTCTTAATTTCTTCTTTTGGAGCTCTTCCCTTGGATACATTTAATTAAATATTAATTGTACCCAGAGGGGAAAAAAAACGGGGAGAGGGTGACTTCTGCTGGGTGGAAATGGGAAAGCCATGTTGTAGTCCCTGCTCTGAAAAATATGTGATTACACATACAAAGCAGAGCAGAGGGGGTTTTTTAGAGGAAAAAAAACCCTTCTGGGACACCCATAGGTGCAACAATTTATCTTTTCACCAGTTTGTCTCTCACTGGAAATGTTTTCAGCAGTGAATGAACTGGGAGGTAGAGATGCAGCATTAATAGCGTGTCTCCCTGGGCTTTGTCTGCGGGACTGAGCATATCCTGAGACTGTTTATCTTGAGACAGCCTTGTCACAAGATGAGTACAGAGGTGTGTGCTAAGCCACAAGCTAGCAAAACTGGAGTAGGTTTCACATGTACACAGTGTGTGAGCAGCACAGTCAAGGTCCCAGGCACATATGATTTATCACCCTGTGTGAGCAGCAGCCCTTCACCACCACTGAGTAAAGGACACTCGCTGGGAGCGAGGAAATTGGACAGGGAATTTCATGTGTGACAAATGAGATGGAGTTTCCTCACCAGCACTACAAGCAAAGCCATGGATGTCTTCATTACATCTGACCTTAGTCTCTCCGAAGGGGCAATGAGAATTGCAAGACATCTGGACAACAGATGTGAAATGCAATCCACCCTTGTCTACTGTGTTTGTACCATTATATTCTGAGCAGAGCTCAGGGACATGTATCATCATTGTAAATGACTACACAAGGTAGATAACTGGGACTCTGGCAATCCACTTCCAGATGGGCAAGGAGATGTGCAGGATCAGAATAATCAGGCAAACAAGAGGAGGTAGGAGTGAGTCTGATAATTAAAATATGAGAAGGAAAAAATTGTTTCTGTAATAAGAAGTAAATTGAGTGCCTTTGGATGAACCTTGCTGAAGTGGTCACTGTCCATGCTGTTTGTACTCTTGTGTGTTTCTTGGCTTCTTGATTCCTCTGGTGACCAGAGATTGTTTTTGGATCCTTGGAAATTTATGCAGTGATATGACTGGGAGGAAGAACTGTTGCCTCTCACATGGGGCTGGTTGGGAGTGATGACAAATTCAGTAATGCAGTATGGGAAACTGTAGTGCCTTAGCAAGCTAAACTGAACACAGTGTAAAAATTGGGACCATAAATAGGGCATTTCTAACATTGGGTTGGAAATCCCAGTCCTTTGTTTCTTTTTAGGTAGGCACACAAGCCCCAGTAAGAGAACAATACCCCATCATTCTGTTTGCTATCTAACCATGTATAGAGAGCTCTGCTTCAAAGAGATAACAATGGAAACACGAGATAAATGATGGATAACAAAGTGCACAAATGAACTCCAGCTGACTCCAATTTTCCATACAGCACTTTTCACACTGGAAAGTATATGGAAAGACTGATTTCAAACAGTCTTATGTTGAGTTTATCTGATTGGCTTGGCCTCCCTAGAACTGAAATACAACTTCAAAACAAGTTAAAATGTGCCAGTCTGTCATTTTGCATTTTCCCCACTTTTTACATTCTGAAATACTTTGTTTATTTTTTTTTTCTTAGACATCAAAATAATTTCAAGGAACAAAAGCCTCTTTTACCATTGTCCTCCTGGAATAACCTGAAAATCCTTTTTCAGACAGAAACTGAGTTTTGTTTTGTCTTTGTTTAGAATGCTTAGAAATCTGTGGTTTCTCTTTTCCTTTTCCTTTCTTTTTAATAAATTAATCTATGAAACTCAAAACTCAGTCGCTTACAGAGCTACAAACCAAGATGACCATGCTTCTACTCTCCACAAACCACCAGCAGACCAGTAGTGTTGATTGCTTAGCAGGTATCACAGAAGAAATTAGCTTTCAAGAAATCTTAGAAGAAAGATCCAGTGACTACTGAAATTTTGGCATGGGAAACCATAAGAGAACTGGATGGGGATTTAAGGGCCAGCAGGATTGTCAGGAAAACAGAGAAAAGGGGGAAGTTACAGGATATCAATTGGTTATTGAATGCTGACTTTACGCAGTATCTCAGTTCTATGTTCCTTAATAGCCTGTGTGCGTTGTCACTCACACTTGTCCTTCTGAGGAAGACAAGACCTTGAAAGGACTTGAAGTTACTAAGTCCATAGACACTTTTTGAAGATGAAACATACTTTTGGTATCTCATAACAGTTTGCTGTAGGTATTGAGCATTGCAACTGTTCAAGCTAACTTGCTCTGTTAGTTAACAGGACACTCTTCCATCCTGTCTTCTAGTGACAGTCTTCTGGGAAGGGTCTTTCACAAAATTCTGGTAAACAAATTAGCAACATAATGAGTTGTAATGTCATGTTTTATTGACTTCCATATGCCAACAGATTCAGCTGAATTCTCACATAGACAATATTTGGGGATAAAGACCTGAAGTTTTATATGACATTGCCTGTCAGGAAAGTTTTAGAAATGCAGGGGGAAATTCCCTATTTGTTATTATATGTACTGCATTTTTCTACAAGCTACTGAAAAGTATTCAAACAGTCTCATTTTTCATTTAAATGTTACATCTCTTCATACTGCTGCTGTTATGTGTAATAGCAGATCAGGCTTTACTCTCACACAGATCAAGAGTAGATAGCATAGGCTATCAGAAAGTAGATAGCAGATTACCTGCATTCATTGTGCTTATATCAATAAAAGGAGTTTGCATTTAGCACCTCAGCCAAAGGATAAAGATCAAATGTAGCTATTGAACTCAGTGAGTTATTGATCAGCAGATTTAATTCAACATGTTAAGGAAAAAAAGTTGCACGAGAAAGGCAGATGTTATCCTATCTACTACAGTATGTTTGAGGAGGTGAAAAGATAAAGAATCCACCTCCCTCCACCCAAAATGCCCAATAAGCCCTCCAACAATCCATTAGAGAAAAAAGTTTCAACTTCTAGGCAATTAGATTTTTATTCACCTAGTCAATTTTTGTATATTATTACCATTCAATAAGCCACTTTTCCTGACTTTCTGCCTCTAGTGGGTACCAATATGGAACTCCGCCAGGAAAAAATTACACAAAAATCTTGTACAGCTATTTTCCCATGCTGTGCTCTGAAAGATGTAGAAATCCTTCCTGACACAGGTTTTTTTCACTTGCATCCAAAAACACAGACTATATTTTCACTTGATAATCTACAGAAGCTTATAATGGCCAAAAATACATGTGAGAATGAATACAGTGGATAGCAACTCTGCTTCAAAGTCAAGAAAGGCTGATTAAGATTCCCTGTGCAACTTCCCTGAAGCCTCTTTCTGTGCACTTTTTATGACATTGTCTCTCACTACATGCTCACATACAGCTCTTTTCACAGGGCACGAGTGCACTTGTGCCTCAGATGAGCAATGATCACTGACAGAGGAATTAATTCATTGCTCAGCATGCATAGCACATTTACTGCATCACACCAAGGCAGATGGCACCTCTTCACTACTCATTTTGGTCTATTCTCCTCTGCATCAGATTTCTTATCCTATCCATTCCTGGCCCTGCCTTTTAATCTTCCCATTTTAGTCTCAATTTTCACAGTCAGGCCCAGACTTATCTGGTCTCTGACTCCTGTATGTTCATTCCAGGCTGAGTGACATTGCAGTTACTTCAAGCAGATGGAGCCTTCGTTAAGGTAGCAGAGGCAGCTTTAAGCTAATTAACACAGGAAGCATTAAGAGTGAAACCTGGACTGAAACCTGCTAAAGCCCTGAGCAAACACTTGGTAGCCCCATAGGGCTGAGCCCCATGTCACCAGTGTTCAATGCTGCTACAGCAGTGCAGTGCCCGTGGCTCTCCATTTCCAGTGCCAGCTGCTTTCAGCCTCCCTCTTCAAATCTATTTTCTCTATCAATAATCAAATCAGTTTTGGACTACTCTGCATAAAAACTGGGATAGATGTCATCATGGAGAAGTCTTGAGACATTATTAATAGTAATATTGCTATTAATCTCTGTGTCTCCAATACAGCTCTGATATCCCTTTATGGCAAGGCTTCTACTTTGCCTCAAGAGCAGAAATCTTGACCTCTTCAGTCTAGGTAATATTCACACACGCTGGATCTTGGACACTAGCTCAAAGGCAAAAGCAAAGCTGTTTGGTCACCTTGCCTTGATATTCTGTGGGCCATCAATGCAGAAAGCCGAGGCTTACAAAAGTCCATTCATCAGAGAAGAGCTCTATCTCAGGCTGATTCTCAGCCTGCAGCTCTCAGCATTGCCCAGCTAACAAACACGTACGGGGCTTTCTGCAAAAATGCAGTGCAAACAGGAAAGCTTGAGGCAAAAGAACACAGGATAATCAACATCAATGCACTAAATGCTTCTATTCAAGATGACATAAGCTCATTTTACGTTTGCTTACCCAGGACTTACTGTGTCAAAAGAAATACTGAAAGACGATTTTTTTTCAGCTTTTTCATAAATTTCAGCTTCCAACTTTTATTACTTTGTAATTAGCCATGCATGTTGCTTTAATAAAAGCTATACCCAGGGAGAAAACTCCCTAAATAGCCACTAATTTCATCCCTCAAAGGAAATTTGGCAACCACCTCAGATGATTAAATGGTGATCAAGTAACTGCCTAAAACTGAGAAGCAAGATGCTGCTCTGCAGCCTCCCAAGTTTTCTGGTAAAAAGCTGAGACTTGTGTTGCCCCTATTACCCAGGGAGGAAGTCAATCTGCTCAATGGTGCTGTGCCGCTGTCCCTTTCTCAGCCCCTTTGCTGACTGCCCAGCTATGAGGAGCAGCGACAGAGGAGACCAACCTCCAAAATCCTTTGGAAGAGCTGGGTGGCTTTTAAGTGGGTCAGGTCCTCCCACGGAGGGACTCACGGCGAAGTTGGTGAAAGAATAAAGGAGCCGTCTCTCTGCCGGGGTCAAAAGTCCAGGTTTAGTCCAGACCGGAGAGTTACAGATAATCCAGTAAACCCACGGGTGACAGCCCACAAAGAGCACAGACTGAGCGCTGCAGTTGCTTTTAACTAGGGGAGGAGACAAGGGAGGGAACTACAATACAACCAATGGTGAATAGGGGGGTGTGGTAAGAGGGTAAGAGGGACAAGGGAAAACACCAACAGGAAAAGATGAAGGAGGGAAGAACAGTCTCTGGGCCAATCACTTGGCTTTTCAGGAAGAACTTTCTAGATGGCAGGATGGGCCACTGAATGACAGGCAGTTTTCAGGGGGGAGTGGTGGGAATGACTCAGCGAATTTCAGTGTTAACTGGGAGGGGAGTAAGAAGATTGACACTTCCAAGCTATCAAAAGGGGAAAACAGGGCAACTGACATAAAGAAACACAAAATTCTTATAACTGTAGCATTAACGCAATACGACAGTGCTGAAAATTAGAATCTTCCCTTATCTTCCCATCTTGCAAGCGCAATGTATGTTTGGCTCCGTGTTTTATTGCTTCCACTCTCATCCTGTAAGGAGCCCTGAGGCCTTATGCATCTTCCCTGGCATGTGTTACTGCACAGCTGGGGCCAATGCAGTTCAAGGAGAAGGTACTACCCTGGTGAGGTGCCTAAGCCTATTCTCACCAGAAGACTTACTTGAAAAGTTTCCATCCGTCTATTTATCAGATTTGGGAGTCAATTAGCCCTTTCATTTGTAGTATCTGCTTCACTCAAAACTTGGTTTTGTTTGTTTATGTTTTTCTTGTGGTCAGAAAAGTTTTGGCAGGTTTCAACCAAGCTTTGAGGGAAATTTTTCAGAACCTTCTAGCCAGATATACACACATATATCTAAACCTGCCAGTTTGGGTTTTTATTTTCAGAACGAAACTGATAATCACTTTTGCATTCAGCAAGACACTGCATGAGTTGAAGTTATGGGGCTTTCCCATCAATTTTTACTCCCACTTTTTTCCCCCTCCATCTCAAATTTGCAAGTTGATATACTGTTAACTGTGTTGAGATCGCTGATGTTTACTCCAATTTATGCTTGACCTGATGGAAGCAGCTGGGGCTCCTGTTTTTCCTCTGTCAAAACCACCAGGACGCCATTATGGACTGTCAGCATGAGTTCCAGCTACATGGATAAGGCACTGAGTGAAATCAGAAACTTCATCTGCAACCAGCTGTATGCGGTATGTAGCAGTGCAACCTCTTCAAGCTGGCGGTGACCGTATCCTCCAAGAACAAACCAGTTCAGAAATATGTTAAAGACACCATCATGCGACACAAAACAGCTCTAACTCTGTGATCTTCCTTAGGAAGCACTCTGGGAACCATTCAGGAGACTCTGTCAGGTTTCACAAGAAGATCAAAATGTCTGCCATGGTGGCAAGTGGAAGTCCTGGAAGGACACTGTCCTAGTGTTTTCTGCTTCATTTGTTCCTAAGTGTCAAGTTACTTTCTATGCAGGTATTTGAGCATACTAAATGCCTTGATCTACCCATTACTCTCTAGCAGTTTCATTGTTGGAATAGAGCAATGTGCACTTGAATTGCATATTTATTTATTTTTTTACTAAATTAAAAAAAACAACATCTTTAAACTGAAAGAGTGGCGGTTTAGACAAGATATTAGGACAAAATTCTTTATTGTGAGAGTGGTGAGACACTGGAGAGACTGCCCAGAGAAGTTGTGGATGCCCAAAACCTGGGAGTGTTCAAGACTGGGTTGATGGGGCTCTGAGCAATCTGGTCTAATGGAAGGTGTCCCTGCCTATGGAAGGGGAGGTGGAACAGGATGATCTTGAAAGTCTATTCCAAGCCAAGCCATTCTATGATTCTATGATTGATTCTATGATTTATTCTATGATTTATTCAATAATTTAAGAGTTAATTAATAACTGCATGCCGTGAGAGGTTATTTGTGAACTCAGGCACAAGGTCATACAGGCAGAAGTATATGTTTATACACATACTTCTACACAGAAATGAATTCTACTAACAGTTAAATGCTCAAATGTCTGTTTATGGTTCTCCAAGTTCTATTTACTGTCAATTCTTTTTTCAGTCGCTAAACATGAGCTCGCTGATTTCACACTACGCACTCCCTCTGCAGGGAGAAAGAGGTTTCACATACAATAGGACAAAATGTAAACAGTGAATAATGAGGACAATGTGAGTTTACAGTAATCTCAAATTCAGTTTCTTTAATTCCCTTTGCATAAGCTTTATCTATGCAGATTCTCCCTGTCTTCAAGCAAGGAAAATATTGATCTGAGAATGAATAGAAGAATTATTCACATTTCAATGGCCATAGATAAAAAGGATTCACATATGCTCTTTAATCAGACACCAAGCACCTAAAAACCAAATATATAAGTTTGCTACACCATTTTGACTGAGTATTCTGTTTTTAACCTTACAGACTATTTGAGGAAAATTCTTGTGGCCTTGGTCTCTCTGCTGAACTCAGGAACTAAGATATTATACTGAAGCCAGTTATAGTGTTGTCATTTTCCACAGCTACCAAACATGCCAGACCACTAGACACAAATCAGAAACATCTTCTAGATAGCATGTAAGTGAACATATGAATAGGAAAATATTCTCAGGTATGTGTGCTAGCTGTCTCAAGAAATCTTACCCTCTTATTCTCATCTGGGATGCAAATGAAGCTTGTTTGCTGCTGTGCTGTCTCTGCCTTGGGCTGTGGGGCAGCCAGCAGGAACAGCTGGTGGGCAGGGGGAGCAGGTCTGCTGCAAGAAATGCAGCAAGAGGGGAGGCCAGGGTCAGGGGCATGGCCAGGGGCTGGCATTTCAGCAGTCACTTCAATGGGTTTCATGGGATTTTCCAGTCATGTTAGCCTGAATTAGCCTGAGTTTAGTGCAGTTTTGCTCCTTCTTTGGGGGTTAGAGATGTACAAAAGAGAAAGTAAAACTGAAGGAAATGGACCCCCTATGCAAAAAACTACTGAGGAAGGGAAAATTTATTTTTATATCTTCACATATAGAATGCTTCATCAAGCAGATGGGAAGGCATTTGCTCTAGTTTAGATTTTGTGTCCTAAAATTACACCTATGGAGACTAAGAACCCTTTGGCCAGTTCCTTCATAAAAGAGGTGGTACACCTGTACCTCAAAGTTCTGGCTGATGCAGGATTCCTCAAAGTTTAAATACTTTGTGCTTAATATTGTGAAGGAAAGCTACTGAGGCAGTGAGTGGGTGCATTTTTCCTTAGGGATATGGTATAATGGGATCAGAGTACTTTTCAACTGATGTTAGCTATGTAAGAGCTAGCTTGTCCTCTTTTGTCTGTCTACTCAATAGAGAAAAACAATTTGCTTGAGAGAACAATTCACTTTAGTGTATGAGCAGATAACTGCAATCCAGTGGTTTTACTCTGTTTCCACAGACTATGATAGAGCCTAATTACTGGGGTTTACAAAGGTAGGTGAGATGAATCCCACACAAGATGTCTCACCTTGAAAAATGTATATAGGTTTTGCACAGCTCCTCAAAATCTAAGATGCATCAGGAGGTGCTTGAAATCAGGCAGCAGAGTGAATACAGGCAAGTTCCTGCATGTTTTTAAAAATTCACAGCCACACTTCCTAGAAAAACTGAGTGCAAGATTCTTGCCTGTTATAAAATATATATACTTAATTTCCCTGGTAATATATGAAGCTCTCAGTCCTGTCTCCTGCTATGCCCAAAATGCTTGGCATTAGGATAAAGAAAATATGTGCCATTTGTCCCTGAAACAGTCTTCCATTCCCACAAAGCAGTGATGGCCCATGGATTAATGCTAGGCAATTGGGGAGATGTGTGAAAAGTACCAAAGGAAAGCACTCCTTACAGCTGCAATCAGTCATGATGCTTTCAAGCAGCATAACCAAATAGCAGCTTTCATTCCAGTTCTTCCCATTCCCTTTATAATATCTACCCAGATGCCACTATGCTCTTGTGTGTGCTTTTCTCGTCCTTAAGCTTTCCCACCACAATTTTCATCTGCTGTTAGGGGCAGTGCTGGCAGAGTCCTGTCCCAAACAACTTCCCCTTGGCACAGAGAGCCCCTCTCCTAATGATCTGCTTCCTGGCTGCTTTGGAAAGACAAAAATTGGAGACTTGTCTGAACCACACACACCAATAATTACAGCAGTCTGAGAGTCTCTAAGTAGAAAATATTTCAACAAGACTGCACTAAGTCTCAAAAACCCATTAAACAGAAATGACTTTCTGTAACAGCATAGTCCTACCAGAGTTGGGCTTTGTCTGCATGAGACACATCAGCATCTCCTAATAAAAATGAGAAAGTTTTACATGACATCAAAATCACACCTTTCTAAACTCAGAGTGTGCTCTGACTGAAGGTGGCATAAATCTCAAGTAATTGCATTGCTATAATTATTCTAGGTTTAAGCAGTGTAATAGGGAATAAAATATATTCTAGCAAGTACTGCTAGTCCTCACTTTAACATCACATTTTAATTTCATGGAGATTTTAACTAATGCAATTGAAAGAGGAAGATGGAACTAGAACATGGAAACAAGTCACTTTCAAACGAATTTATTTATAATAAATTCTGCTGCTTCCTTTGAAGCAACTTGCAAGCAACGCAACCACTCATCCAGAATGGGGTTATTTTTCTAACTTTAGCTCATGCTGATTTAAATACCATTTTAGTAGCAGTGAAAGAAAACTAACACCTGATTCCTTTTTATTTTGATTAATTATTCCAATATTTCTAAATATTTTCTAAATACTTCCTGTGTTAGATTCTAATAGCACTTACATTTTGTTTTCCATTACTTTAATTTCATTAGCCTCAAAGAAATTATTCCAGATATTTGCCAGGATAATTTGGAACATAAGCATTATTTAATTTTAAATAATCATTAAAAAGTGCATAATACAAATGTTATTCCCACCTCCTTTTATTTATTCTGAAAACAGGAAAAACCTAGTGACTTCAAGGAGCTGAACAGCATGCAAAGCATGATTTAAACACTACTAAAATGCAAGTCTAAATAGATGATTTTAATGTGGTTGAACAACCATCAACCCTGGGATCACATAATTTCATTACCATCTAAAAAAAAAAAAAGTTCAAATAATAAAATTTTGTAGAAAAGGGCTCAAGGACTGAGCACAATGAGTGCTTTGAGATATGCCTGATTCTGCAGCCTGCATTTACAGCTTTGAGACATCAGCTACTGAGCTAGGAGCCTCCTTCATCTCAGCAGAGCTGCTGAGCTGAGCCTCCACAAATAAGAATTGTTTTCTCAGGAATTAAATAACTCTTTTCTCAGAAGTAAGCCTCTCCAAAATGTCCAGATGGCAACATTACCTAAGTAACACTCCAGAGTGATGCTAAATTTGCAAGGTGTCCACGGCAAGGGATATGCAGAGAGACACTGTGTTTCAATGATACTTCACCAATAGTTAGAATTATCAGCAATAACAAAATAACTTATGACATCTCTCACTGATAATAAACTGCCATCCAGACTTCATTGAATGTATACTCCATACACAACTATGGAGACTCAATACTCCTTCTGGTAAACTCTGCCAGAATTTGACCACCCTTACAGTAAAAAAAATTGTTTTCTTGTGTGCAGTTGGAATATTGTGTGCTCTAGTTTGTGTCCATCACCTCTTGTCCTATCAGTAGTCTTTCAGGTGTGTCAAATGTACCACACAATATTCATTTACAGAATATTAGAACGTTCAGACCTTTTTTCACAGAATGTTAGAATGCTCAGGCTATATTTCAAAGAATGTTAGAATGTTTTATCTTCTTTTTCTTAATTTTATTTTCTGGTGTGACCTGTGTTATTCAATACAGACTTATTTCTACAGCTGGATTTCTCTGGCAATTCAATTGCCCATTCAATAGAGCTCTTACACACACAATTAGCAACAGATATGTTGCATGAGGAAAGAAGAAAATTTATTGAACTATGTTAACAAAAAAACCCCAAAACAAAAGTTCACCTCTTCAATCATTTTAGTGACTGTCTTTAGCTGAAGTCCTACTAATTCACACACTGTGATTCTTTTATTTTTGTTAAACCTTCTGCTGCTTGTGGAAGGTTTTAGAATTCACCATAGCACCCGATTGTTAACGTACCCATCTTTTCACTGTTTCCAATCCACCTCACCTACGAGATGCTTCAGAGGATATTTCCACTAACGGCTTCCATTAGTATTGACTGTTGCCCACATCAAATGTTCAATGTGCGCTGTCAGGTTTAATCATGTGTTTGCTTGAACAAGATCCATTATTGTCTTTGCTTGTATTGCAGAGACAGCTCATAGGGTTTCTCACGTCACAAATTATTGAATTTTTCTTTGATGAACTGTGCTGTTTGTTTTAATTATTAAGAATCTCAGGGAATTCTGAATGGTACAAGACAAAGGCTTTTCAGTCAGCACTTTGGACAATGACTTGCCCCAGCATCTCTTGCCTGGCCCATGGAACAAATCTAAAGTACACAACACATGGAAGCATCAATGGTTGTCTGTGTAATACATACATATACACATACATAGAGAGAGAGATCCCTGGAGCACCAGCTAAGCCAGTTTTGGCTCAGGCAGCGTAGTGTGACAAATTTACACATGGACATTTACTTCAAACACTTTCTGGACAAATTCACCTCTGTTGAGATCCATCACCAGTATGTTAAATTGCTTGTTAAGACTGCATGTAGCCCTCTGGTGATTGTGTTGATGGATGACAGCTTTCTACTGCAGGAAGAGATTGAGCGCCTAGGGCTGATTCTTTCACATGTGTTAGCCTTGTTTTTTTGACCATGAAGTTTCGTTCATATGCCAGTATCTTAGCAACAGCATACAATCTGATTCTACCAAGTTCACTGTTTCTTCCCTGGGAAATTAATACGATGATGACATCCCAGTTTAACCTTCTATTCGCCTTTTGGGGTATGGAATGTCAGTTTATGTAGTGCTGTGCACTACAAAGCAACAGCTCCAGGAGCAATCAGCCCATAAAGGGTCTGAACACCATTGCTGTGATGGGGACAGCAATCATACCAGAAAAATATAGCACCAGATACACAAGTACTTTGGCAGATTGTTACGTTTGCAACTTAAGAGTTTTAATGTCCTGAAATTAGGGACCAACAATAAGAAGGTAACCTGCAACTTAATGAAATGTCTTAAAATGCATCAGCAAGAAGTTAAAAGTTTCTGGAAATAATATATTACTTAGACTACAGAGGAAGAGACATAAACTCTATGGGAGATTGTACTTGTACAGTAGTAGGAGTGTAGTCATGTTCAGCAAGGTACTATTTGAATTGTTTGGAAGACAGCTTTCATATCCATATGTCTCCAAATATTTTGTGCTTAAGCAAAGATTAGAAACCAAGCATTTCCTTCTGATACTTCTGGCTCATCCTTTAAGGTTAGCTCTTATGGTGTGGAAAGGCACTGATAAAGTTAAATGAAAGAATAACATGACCTATTTTGACTAATTATTCCTTTAGGGTCCTGCTTTAAAAATAGCTTTTTCCCTACCTCTTTGTCATTAGTATCCAAATGTTCACGGTTATGTTGCAAGGTATGTATTGAGAGTCCAGTTCTGCTACCCCTATTTGCAAGTCACAAGCAAGGAAGCTGAACAGGGTCTGTGAGTGCCACTGGGCTAATGTACACGATAGGCAAAAAAAACCATCAATACAAAACATGGATTGATTTCAGGCTGATAGGTTTTTTTCCAAACATGAATATGGTGCACAATGCACTTCTAATATCTGAACAGCAGTTTTCATCTGTCTCCCTCTCTTCCTGTTCAGATTTTCCAGCTACATCTAGAGGCTGGACCCACAAGTTTGGTTGAATTCAGTTCTAGCACACCCTAACACTTCTGTGTGACTTTCAACAACACTCCTTTTCTCTGATGTTAACGCAAGAATCTGGCTGGTTGGAGACCTGCCCAGTGTGTGCTAACTGACCACAGCGAACTTGTATGGGAATGTGAGCCACATCAGCTTTATGAAAACTAGACTCTCGCCTTCTGAAACTACAACACACATTTCATGCTTCCCTGGCTGTTAATTTGCTTCAAAACTTGACACTGTGATTGAAGAGCAATAACAAGAGGCCTTCATAGTGAACTGGCAACATTTTAAAACTGGAATTCTGAATTAAACATGTTCATGGTCATCCTGAGACTACACACTGAAGAACGGTTTAGCATAAGATGCAAAGAATTTTAACAGAGGTGTTCACATAAAGATTTTTACTCTCAAAGAAGTATCTTGCTCATTCACTTGCAGGAAAACAGGAAGAAAGAGGTAGGATTTGGAAGGGAAATCCCTACTGTATTGGATTCAATGTGCTTCAGACTAAGTGTCTTGGAAGACATTAATTTTATTCCAGAGAAACACTGCAATTAGGAGAAAACTGGCAAAATTTTGTTCACAATTATTCTTAGGAGTAAAAGTCAGATTAACATGGGCCAATTGCAGAAAATAACTAGGACAATATAGCAAAATAAGGAATACATTTTTATGAGGACAAAAATAATTTAAAATAGACTTTTCAAGCTCTTTCATATTAAAATACATGTATCAATCAACAGTATTTTCTTTGACTAACCAGGAAAAATTGTTTAAGGCATCAAATTTTAGCCTCTTTAAAAAATTACTGTTACTGCTCAGGAGAATACTAATAATAGAAATCCATATTACTGGTCTTGAATATTTTGTGAGGGTCATAATTACACATAAAGATAAAATGCCAGTCTGCAATGTTCAAACAAAATATAGTTACTTTTGGAACAACATTAAGATTAACATCTAAAGGTACTTGGGAAAAACACCCACTTGATTGATGCAATTGCTGCATGCAGTTCTACTCTGCTTAACAGAATCTTTTATCTGAATACAAAAATATGCTTTTTTATGAGTGTGAGAACATTGCCTCATGTCCAAGAGCACATTTTTTGATTCTGAGGGGAATGAGATCCTGATTTTGTGCTGCTCCTATCCTTAGTCTACTATTTTCAAAATTATCATGGAAAAACGTGTTCACACCCAAAAAATGACAAAGGAAGGCAGCCCACAGTTTGACACTTTCTGAAGCAAAGAAAAGACAAACAAGAACCCCATTGTATAGATATATTTAATTGACATGAAGATACTGTGCAGGTAGTGCACAGTTTTCTTTCAGAAATGGGCATCAAGGTATTGCCTTCACAATACTAGTAAAAACCAAAAGAACAGCATTCTAGTACACACGCGTAACAATTCTATGCAAGCAGAAGGATGCCGTTTTTAACAGTGGATGTTACTTTGGAATGTCTCAATAAAATATTTCTTGACAATGCTCATCATAACTACAGAACAAAAGGTTTCTCATAAATACTTGAGAACAGAATACACTGCTACTTTAAACTCATAATTCTTCAGCTAACATTCTCTTTTCTTCCCATTGCTCCTTTTCATCTGCCTAGTCTAACAGTTAGAAAAAGTACTAAAAGGACAAAACACCAGTTATTGCTTCAGTTATGTCTTCCTGAGTGGTCCTTAAATCTCCTAAATATCCTAATTTTTCTCAGTAAAGTAATACAAAATTATTATTAAAAGTCCATCTTTGAAAATTCAGTATTCTAATCAGGACTATACCAGAAAACAGTGAGGCATAAACATTTTCTATCATTATTGGAAGAAAGGGCAGGCCACTCAGGAAGATTACAAGGATATCATGAAGTTATGCAGGTAGAAAATTAGAAAGGCCAAAGACTAACTAGAATGAAATCTATTACATCAGTAAAACGACAAGAAAGCAAAAAAAAAGTTTTTAAAAATACCTTGTCAACAAAAGGAGGGCTAGGGAGTATCTCCATCTTTATTCTATGCAAGGGGAAACATTGTGGCAAAGGATGAGGGAGAGATTGATATACTTAATGCCTTCTTTGCCTCAGTAGTAAAAACTAGTTATCCTCAGGGTATCCAGCCCTCTCAGCTGGAAGACAGAGATGGGGATCAGAATGAAGCCCCCATAATCCAAGAGGAAATGGCTAGTGACCTGCTACACCACTTAGGCACACAAAAGTCTATGGGGCTGGATGGGATCCACAAAAGTGTACTGAGGGATACGGCGGAAGTGCTCACAGAACCTCTTTCAATAATTTTTCAGCAGTCTTGGCTAATGGGGGATGTCCCATGTGACTGGAGGTTAGCAAACATGACACCCATCTCCAAGAAGTGCAGAAGGAGTATCCAGGAAACTCAGGCCTGTCAGCCTGAGCTGGGCACCAGGGAAGGTCACAGAGCAGACCATTTTGAAGGCCACCATGCAGCAGGTGTAGGACAACCAGGGAATCAGGCCCAGACACCATGGGTTTGTGAAAGGCAGGTCCTGCTTGACCAACCTGATCTTCTATGACAAGGAGTACTGCATAGTGGAAAAGAGAAAGGCTATGGATGATGTATACCTGGACTTCCTTGAGCCTTTGGCACTGTCTCCCATAGCATTCCCCTGGAGAAAATGGCTGCTCATGGCTTGGATGGGTGCACTGTTCACTGAATAAAACCTGGCTGGATAAAATTGATGAAAAACTCTCTGGGAGGCCCAGAGAGTGGTGGTGAATGGAGTTAAATCCAGCTGGTGGCTGGTCACTACCAGTGTTCCCCAGGGCTCAGCAGCCGGGTCAGTCCTGTTTAGTATCATTATTGATAATTTGGATGAGGGGCACTATGCAGCACTATCAGCTGGGGCAGAGTGGCTGGAAAGTACCCAGCAGAAAAGGACCTGGGCGTGTTGGTGAACAGCTGGCTGAAGATGAGCCAGTGTGTGCCCAGGCGGCCAACAGCATCCTGGTATGTATCAGAAATAGTGTGGCCAGCAGGATCAGGGCAGTGATTGTCCCCCTGTACTCGGCACTGATGAGGCCACACCTTGAATCCTGTGCTCAGTTTTGGGCCCCTCTCTAAAAGACATTGAGGTGCCAGAGTGTGTCCAGAGAAGGGCAACAGAACTGGGGAAGAATCTCGAGCAGAAATCCTGTTAGAAGCAGCTGACACAACTGGGATTTTTAGCCTGGACAAAAGGAGGCTCAGGGAAGACTTTCTTGCTCTCGACAACTCCCCAAAAGGAGGCTGTAGCCACTTGACGGTCATCCGCTTCCACCAGGTAACAAGCAATCAGACAAGAGAGAATGGTCTCCAGTTGCACCAGGGAGTTTTAGACTGGATATTAAGAAAAAGTTAAGTTTAGACTGGATATTAGGCAAAAGGTTGTCAAGCATTGAAACAAGCTACTCAGGGAACAGATGGAATTATCACCCCTGAAGCCTTTAAAGAAAATGTGGGTGTGGCACTTGGGGACATGGTTTGCTGAACATGGCAGTGCTGCGTTAATGGTTAGACTCAATGATCTTAGAGGTCTTTTCCAAACTGAACCATTCTGTGATTTTATGATTCTGTAACTCTATAAATATTTCACACAGGACAAAAACTAGCATTATTTATGTTAACAACAAGGTGAACCAGTGACAATTTAATTAAGGGAGACTAAACAATAAAAAACCAAGATATGGGTGTGGCAGAAAGGGAAAAACCAAAAGCAACTAATTACCACTGGTTTCAAGAAAGGCTAGAGTTTGGAAAACCATAAAGCCTACAGTTCCATGGACACTGGGGCTGCAAAAGGCATATCAAGGGGGGGTGGCATTGCACCAATGCAAATTTTGAGGGCTTTTGCCAGAAGCGCTGAACCACCCTAGATTTTTAGATTGCCCTCTTCAAATACATTGTCTATGGGAAGACCTGGGGTTTATTACTTCCTTTTGAGGTAACCGTCCTCAGATATTCAAAGAGCACAAGCTCTTTTCTTGAGGGTATTCACACTCTTTTGTGAAGCTATACTGGAGCTGCAACAGGAAGTACAGGAGGCAGCTTCACAACACAGGACTTTATGGACAATACTCAGGAGCCTTCAAGTGTTCTTGGCCCTCACTCTGAGCCCATGACACAACATGACATCCAGTTCCTTAGGACACAACTTCAAACATGAAAAAAATCAAATTTGCAGTCCAAAAGAGCAGTTTAACACTGAACCTGCATGCTATGCCCTATACGTTCTGTTTGCTTTGCTGGGTTAGTTTTCAGATGGATGAGCTCCCCAGGCCGCATGGAGGAGGTGGAAACACAGCTGGGGACACGTTGTGGCGAGATCAGGCAGGTTCAGGCTTGTACCAAGCTAAAGGTGGGCAACACCACACAGGGATATAAACCTACTTTAACTGGCTTGGTTTGCAGAAGAGCTCCATGATGAGCTGTCCTGGAACAACTAGGGGTAGAGGTGTGCAGGGCCAGAAATAAGCAGTCATGTGTGGCAACAGAGGAGCAAAACCTCCCTTCAGCTGTGATTGCCACCCAGCTGCTGAGGAACTGGTAGCATTCAGTGTCAAGTCTGTAGCTTCCTGCAGTGCTGGAAGCAAGAGAATATACTGGCTTGTTTTCGGTGGACAGAAAATCTGTGATCACTCTGGGAAGTGCCTCTGTTAACCAGCATGGTGTTAAAATTAACTTCTGCCTAGCTGAGATGGTCTTACCATCACAACCCTTTCTGAAAGGCTTTGTTAGAGTCCATCAGCAATTAAGCCCCCCAGGCAATATTTGAGACTTTTAGAGTCGTCTCCACAAAGCTTTGAAATACAGTTTTTCACTCCCTTGAACTTACATGTCATCAATTCCTTTATAAATGGAACAGGTATCTCACACTAATAAATATTTCTAACTCATATGTAAATGCTGTTCTAATTTGATACCATTTTTACTTACTTTACATACTTTAATTTTTGCATATAAGAACAGAAATTACTATCACGTCATTTACTATTACTCTTCATCCTGGACGCCTGAACTTTACTCCATGCTAAGCTAAGTAATTTACCTGATCAAAGTGTAGGCTGTACTTGACAGTTGTCACAAAATCCCTTAATATTCTTGCAGTTTGATGTCTTCTCCAGTGCTTTATTGTCAGCACATCAGTTTCCTTGCTGTCACCAGCAGCTTTTTCTGCTTTCCTTGACTTTTATGACACTCTCCCAGACTGCTCTGTACAGCTTCAGTGCAGTTCACGAGTGCTGGGCATTTCCTAAGCTGTGGTTTAGAGTCTCCACAGCCTTGGTGTTCAGTTACCAGTGAAATTACATTTAGCTCCCAAGCTGTTTACAATTCAAACAAAAGGATTTCTCTGTACAGCATCCAAACCCGACAAAGTTACAAGCACTTAAGCTTTTTGCACAAAGATTAAATATAAAAAAATCTGCCTCCTCATATTTCTTTTGGTTGCAGTCTTCTGCATACCATATAGCTTAGCTTGTATCTACAGAGCCTCTTTTTATGTATCACATAAGCTTTTACCGATAAGCTCACTCTTCTAATCCTCTAAGGGTTCCATACAAACTCAGTCTTTTTCCTTCTAAATGTCTTAATTTCTTACTTATTCAGAAGATATTTCTACACTTGACTCCTTAAAGACTTGGAAATATAATTTTTTTCAGAATAGCTGTTAAGCTTTGTACCTAACTGGCCTATTAACAAATCTATGACTCAAAAAAAGGCTAAATTCCCCTCTTTCCCATTTTCCTAAACAAGGCTTGACTCTACTCATAAGATGGCACAAGGTCTTGAAGGAGCACACTAAAAAAATCTTCAGTTAGCTAAGTGCCAATTTGATTTATAAACCCTGTGTCCATTAAAATTTGTTCCAAACATTTCGGCTAACCACTTTTCTATCAGATCAAGCAGAAGGTGCCTGTATCAGAATTCCCCAGACCAACCCACAAGTCCTTTTAGGTTGCTTCCCACTCCTTGACTCCTGAACTCACAGCACATGGCTGCAGCTGCTCTTCTGCAAATCCAGGCTTGGACCACACTCCTTTCCAGAGTCTCACCATAGTCAGCTCTCTTCCCATCACACTTTGCATCTGTTTTCACCTTGGATGCCCTCTCCTGGATCAGGTTTTTCCGTTTTCCCTTAGGCCTTCTCCTGAATCTTAGGTACTGCATTCTATAATCTTGGCATTGCCACGAAGCCAGAACCAAGCCTGGCACAGAGCCAGAATTGCTTTAAGCAGCATTCCCTGGAAACAGCTTTGTGCACTGAGAAACTCGTGAGAGCGAGTAGGCAGGAGGGCAAAGCAGTCTCTCCTAACAATCAGACAGCAAGGAGCTTTGCTGCATCGCTGCTTGCAGAATACCTCAGTACCATGCTAAGCTGACCTGGAGAAGTGCCGGAAACAGGCTCTGCACAGCTCATACTTGGGGACCATGTATACCCATGACAGCTGTAGTTCTGGCAGTGTGACCTGCTGCAAGCTCCAGGACCTGGATCCTGTCCTAGTGAGGAGTACAGATGTAATTCCCACCTGGATTGCAGATTTTAGCCCCTTCCTATATTTATATTTTACAGAATCACACACTTGTAGGGTTGGAAAGGACCTCTGGAGAACATCTATTCCAACCCCTTCTTGCCAAGGCAGAGTCACCTAGAGCAGGTAACACAGGCACAAGTCCAAGTGAGTGAACGTCTCCAGAAAGGGAGATTCCACAACCTCTCTGGGCAGCCTGTTCCAGTGCTCTGCCATCCACAGTGTAAAAAAGTCAAGGTGTGTCTTTGTGTGTTTAAATTTATGGCCATTGCTCCTTGTCCTGTCCCTGGGCACACTAGAAAGAGTCTGGCACCATCCTCTTGTCACCCACTTTTGGGATATTTATATATGTTAATGAGATCCCTTCTCAGTCTTCTTCTTTCTAGACTAAACCAGCCCAGCTCCTGAAGTCTCTCCTCATCTGAGAGATGCTCCAAACCCATAATCATCTTTGTGGACCTCCAATGTACCGTCTCCAGTAGCTCCTTGTTTTTCCTGAACTTTGGAGACTAGAACTGAACACAATACTCCAGGTGTGGCCTCACTAGGGCCCAGTAGAGGGGGAGGATCACCTCTGTTGACCTGCTGGCCACACTTATCCCAATGCACCCAGGATACTATTTGTCCTCCTGGCCGCAAGGGCACTGCTGGCTCATGGTCAGCTTGCCATCTACTAAGACTCCCAGTTCTCTGCAGAGCTGCTCTCCAGTAGGTCAGCTCCAGCCTGTCCTGGGGTTATTCCTCCTCAGGTGCAGGATCCTACACCTGCCCTTGTTGAATTTCACTGGTTTCTCTCTGTCCAACTTCCCAGCCAACCAAAATTCTGCTGAATGACAGCCTAGCCTTCAGGTGTATTTGGAGCCATCCTTTCTCCACAAAGGAAAAGGAAGCATCCATGACAAAGGAGCACACTATGAGGAGGAAACCTTTGAGAAAAACTGGAATATAGGTACCTAGGAACTCTTCATTGGGATGCACTCTAAGAGACCTTTTTTTGCCTTGTTTGGTCCACCTTCCTGCTGCACACATTTTGTAACATTCTGCTTTTATTTTATGTAAAATAACATTTTATTTTACATTAAATAAAGGCTTTAATAATACCCTTAGGTTCAGTATATCTTTGCACAACCACCCCAAGGCTCTCAGCCCAGCATGGTCAGACAGGATATAAGAGCAAGCTATCTATAACTGCCACTGCTGCTGCAAATAGGATCGGATGAGGGGTATCACAAACAAAACAACCAGAAAAGAACAGGAAATATGAAAAGAGAGAGAGAGATAAGGAAGAAGCTGATTGCGTAAACCAAACTACAACTATGCAGAGCTGCCCATACACAGAGACTGCTCCAATCAAATGCCCTGTGCAAAGGAAAGCTATCCCTCGCTATGAAAGACCTTGTATGGGACTCTGTCATGGACTACCTTCCCAGCACTGACAGGGAAATGTAGTGGCTGCAGCTGGTGCTGGCACTTCCACAGCAGGTTCCTCTCAGGTACATCGAGAGCCATCTGCTCTCTCTCGGCCTTTCGGAAGCACAGACACAGCAGATCTTTTTCATGTGCTGCAGACCAAACTCAGCTCTGAACCTGATGGACTCCCTGTCTATTCCACAGACACACTGCAACTGCAGACAGAAAAACTGAGCACTCAGGCAGGTTGCCCATGAATGATTTCATAAACTGCCAGAGTCACAGAGAAACAACAGCTGCTGCAGCACAGCACTTCTGTGGCTGCTGACACACCCTGTTAACCTGCTTGCGTGGCTGGAGCTGTAGAAGATGTGGGCATTGCCTGCTTTTCCAGGAGTCAGCAACGATGCTGGCAAAGCAGGCATGACAATATACTGCACTGTAAAGGACTGCTGACAAAACACTGCTAGCCTGGATGAGGATGGGAGCTCACTAGTTCACACATTCTTGCCATGGGCTCTAAAAATCAGACACACCAAACTCCCTGTGCTCTGGCACACTCCCCGTTTTCAAAAGGAACATTTCCATTAGAACTTGTCCTTAGCCCTCACGTAAAGAAATAAATCTGCTTTTGCTAATAACACAGATATATTTTTTTTTCACAAGCTGATTTCATTTTATGCCTACACCATGGTCTCTGGAAACTCATCTTACAGGCTGAAGCAATAAAAAAACCTTGCCTAAACTATCTTTATACCATCTGCTAAGACCATTTTGCAAAGATCTCTGTGGTGTTCTGGAGCCCAGGTGAAGCCAATAGCACCCTGGATAAACATGAGGAACCTGATTTAGGGATCTTGGGAAAACAACATGGAAAATGCGAGACTGCAACCTTTAAAAATTATATTGGTAATTACAGAATAAGATTGCTACAGAGAAACAGGCTGGCAGCATATTGTCTATTGGTTGTGTGATTGCATTCAGTAATGAACAGTCTCTACTAAAACCTGGCACAGATGGTACATACAGCATCACAGAAATAAGGAGCCCTCTGTCCACCATCTTCTTCACAGTTACATTACTGTTAATATTTTTTATGTTTATTACAGGCATAAAAATATAAGTAGTAAGTAATAAATCCATTAATTTTGTACACCTCTCTAAGGTCTTTGCAAACTTCAGTGGGACAAAAAGCCTAGTATTTCACTTCCTTTCCATTAAGAAACCAGTTCATAAAGGTGCAGATTTTCTTCCTTCTTCTGGGTTTCCTCCCCCACAGTAGAGTTTAAAGTTCCTGTTTACTGAACACACACAAAAACTGTTACTGATAGTATCAGGCAGCTTTTGCTGCCTAGTTATTTTGCTCATTACTGACACAAGTCTACCCTGTCTAAGATGAACCCTGTATTGCTGCACAGCTTCTTACTATTCATTATTATACGAAATGTTGAACTGGAAAATCAATTTTAAGGAAAATGATCAGTGTATCCTTTCAAGCTCCCATTCTTCCAGAGAAGCAACTGCAGGGAAAAAAAACCAAACAATAAAATCAACAATTTGCACCTTAAAAGGAATGGGAAGCTGGAAAACATGAATATTCTAGTTTTTGCCTAATATCACATAAAGTTTTACCTCAGCATAGTTGGAGTAAAATCCAACTCCTGAATTCAAATGAAATGTTTTCTCATTCTATGATCCTTTAATTTTCACTCCCTGCACATACACTCGCACTTCAAAGAGGGTACAATCCTGCAGGACACTGGATATGTAACCATGTAAATGGAGATGCCATTAAAATGGAAATGCAGAGGAGACTATAGGGCAACTTCAGTTTGCAAGGCTGGTCTCAATTTTAGCCTTTATAGTTTTCACATTCTTGATTATTTAACACTTGAAAAAAAAATGCCCAAGAAAACAGTTATAATTCATGATCCCTAATAATTACTTCTTCCCACAGTCACTACCAAGATCGGTTTCTACAACCTGTGTATCAACAGATAAGAACATTACTAGAATAAAAATATATAATTAATTCAAACAATGCTGAATTGACATAGTTCTTTTGCTTGCAATTTATTGAAAACTACTAAAAGGAATCAGAAATGGGAACAGAAAGAAATCAGAGACTCCTCCTAGTTCCCACCCCAGATGTCCATCCTGGCTATGAAGTTTCACACTCCCCCAAAACAACTGAGGTGCAAAGAAAAAGTATAAATTAAGACAGGTAGGCTTTTATCACGTCACTTGGCTGAGAAAACAGTTGGATTTGCTTCATTTTACTGAATGAGAGGAATTCTTCGAGGAACAGGGGGCAGAGAACTTCCCGAACCACTACAAAAACAAGAGTTACTCAGCAATAATACTCAGCACCGCTAACAGTGCACCTTCAGAAATTTAGCGGCAATTTATGCCAACAGCAATTTCCATCAGAAAACTCCTCCTCAGCGTGCCGGGCGGGCTTCGACTCGGGCTCCGGCTCCTGCCCCGCTGGAGCAGCTCCCTCGGCCCCGCCGCTGCGGACTCCTGGAGCATCTGCTGCCTAGAGGGAGATGAGGAAAAATCCACCCCAAACCACAGAGCTCAGGAGAACCAGCGGGCGACGGCCGGCGTGTGCTGCCATGGATGAGCACGGCAGGTAGCGGCGGGACCCCCAGCGCTCCGCCGGGAGGCGCAGAGCCCGGGATCGCGGCGGCCGCGGGGCAGCGGGACATGCCCAATGCGCGCGGCGGGCTCCGCCTCCGCCTGACCCGGATTGCTGAAAGTAATCACGCTGTANCAGCAGCGGAGCGGAGCGTCCCGGCAGCGCCATGGGATTGTGGTGACTACCCGGCCCCGCTACCCGCCCGCCCCGCGGCCATGGCCCCCATGGGCATCCGCCTCTCGCCGCTCGGCATGGCCGTGTT
>VXBC01001034.1:847057-908423 GCA_013399945.1 Ploceus nigricollis
TCCTGGCCGGCCGCTTCGCCTTCTTCATGCTGAGCGAGCCGGCGGCCGGCGGGCCCGAGACGCCGCACGGCTCTGTGCCCGGCGGCGCCGTGGACCTGCGGGAGCTGCTGGCCGTGTCCGTGCTGGCCGCCGTCAAGGGCGGGGAGGAGGTGAAGCGGGTCCGCGAGGGGAACGTCCTCAACGCCAAGGCGAAGGGGAAGACGCGGGAGGGGGCCGAGGAGCAGCTGACCACCGGCGACCTCCTCTCCAACCGCAGGATGTTCTACCTGCTGAAGGGCGCCTTCCCCGCTGTGCAGGTGGGTGCCAGGCGCCGTCCGTGGGGCAGGGGCTGCCGCGGGCCCGGCGCTGGGACTCCGGTGTGGAGCCCCGGCGCTGGGCTGCTCCGCACCGGCGGCTCTCCGCTCTGTAACCGCCGGCGGGAAGCGCTGCCCTCGTTTGCGCCCTTTTTTTTGTGGCAGTGCCACCTCACGCTCCTCGCCGTGGGTGTTGGGTTGCAGGGGAAAGAGTTGGAGCGTGTTGCAAGAGAAGCCACGCGAGGTGAAACAGTATCAAACACTACGGCCATGGAGGGGAAACAGCGGGTTTCGCTGTTGTGGATCGTGAGCTCTGTGGTTAAGGAGCTCAATTGCACAGCGTAAATTCCGCCTACGGTTAAGATGCAGAGATTAGGAATGCCGTTGTTTGGGTCGTTACCCTTCCTGCCAGTTGTCCTTCCTGCCGTTAGTTATGGGGAGAGCCAGGAGCGGGAGCAAAGACTGAGAATTCCAGGCTTAAGACCATAGCGCTGCAACAACCGAGTGTTTAGTGCTTGTGGCTGTGGGACAGCAGATAAGCATAGCTGTGTCAATACTGTGGATCACTGCCTACCTGAGCAAAATGAGTTTACTTTGCTTTCAGAGGTGTACACCCCTTCCTGCTCTCCTTCACTTCTGAAATCTGGGTCTATCTCTTAAGGTCGCACCCTAACCTTTGAACTATATTTCGAGGATTTTTGGGGTTTGTTGGCGTTGTTTCTGCTTTCACTTCAATCAATGGGAACTTCTGTCTTTTTATGTTAAATTCCTTAGCTTTTCATGGCCGTTTGAAATGGATAGAAAGCCCTAAATTTGAATCTCAGAGGTGGTGATTGAATGCTTCTGCTGGATGGGTTGAGAGAAAAAGTAGCTAAGTCCAGTTTTTGGTCATTGAGTTACTATTCAATTTTCAGCTGTTTTGAAAGTTTCACAGAAAAAATGTGTAGTTTTTTGTATTTTTTGGCTTTTTCGGGTTTTTTTTTGTTTGTTTGTTTTGGTGGGGTTTTAAAGTGTTGTAAAGAACTTATTGAATATGAAATCTAGAGAAAACAATAAATTCTTCAATGTTTGAAATGAACTTGACATGTGACTAATCTTCCTGTACAGAAAGGTTGTGCAGGTTCTGTTTTGAAGATTTCCTGGATTGTGTGTTGGTGACAAGGCACCTTCACAGGCCCAGTGTTGAAGAAGTATTGACTCCTGTTCTCTTTCATTATTCAGTGCCCTTAGAGATCTTGGCTTTACAGCTTAGCTGGCTTGAAACCTCTTTGCATTCTCCCCTTTCACAGATGGAGGGACTTAATTAATATAGGTGTAAGAGCTGCCTGTGCTCCTAGAGAAGGCTGGGGGTTCTGTCTGGGCTTGAAGAACACAGTGAACTGTGTATTGCCTGCTCTGTGGTCACATGTAAACTCTGCTCTGGAGCCTGGGATTCTTAACAGTGACAGTCTGACTTGTGTCTTTCTGGCAGAGAGTGTTAACTTTGAACATCTACTTTTAAAAAACTTTGGTACTCCCTTTTATTTTTCTCACAGGTGATGTGTGCTGCTAGTCTTTAAGAATAGAAGGTACTTTCGAAAGTGCAGATGTGTTCTCAAAGGCAGTATAAAACTGAAAATGTGTGCATAGGTCTGTGGAACTGGGAAATACCAGGCATATGTCTTTTCTTTTTCCCAACTCCTCCCTAGACTGACTGAGCTTGAGCACTGAGGCTATCTGGGATGAGTGTACTTGACAAATTTTTCAGGTGATCTGGAGTTATTCAGTCTAACAGATCAGCTGTGGGACATTAAGTACTCTAAAAACATGATGGGGATAATAACAGCTTACCTCATGTGGTGTTTAAAAAACACTCACTGAGCTGTATATACACTGATAAGACATTTTGTCTCTTAAAGTTCATGATGAAGATGTATTCATAAACATTTGCTCAAACTAAAATAAAAGCTTTATTTTACTACTGTATACATACTATGTGTGCTTCTCAGGTGTGAAGGCAAGGTATCTCAATCTACTAATCCTTCAAGTATAACTTCAGAGCAACCGATCTAAAACTGCAGCTCTTTCATAGAACAGACCTGCTGAGTCTTAGTGGGAATATAAGGATTATAGAGGATTTTCTGAGGCAGTATAAATTGCATCATGTAAGAAATATCTTCTTTATATCTGTAATCTTATCCTCCTGTACAGAGTGACACTCCAGAATAAAAGATGCTGCTGAAGTCAAGTAAACCTCCTCTTCTTGCTAGAGAAGATGACGCTAATAAAAGCTGTCAAACAAAACCGGCAATAATTCCAAGAGTAAGCTTATGCAAAATGCTGATTTTCTCACATCCTGAAGTTCTTGAGCTTAACAGGAGTACCTCAGTATTTAAATTGTTGCCAAATGCTGCATCCAGGAAGAAGATGAACAAGCACAAAAACTAGTTGCTAAAATATGCCTGTAAAGCAAAGAAAATGGAGTTGTTCAGTCTGGACAAGAGAAGGCTCCTGTGAGACAGTACAGAGCCTTTCAGTACCTGAAAGGGGCTGTAGGAGACCTGGAGAGGAGTTTTGTACAAGGGCATGTGTTGACAGGACAAGAAGGAATGGCTTTCAACAGGAAGAGGGCAGGTTTAGATTGGACATTAGGACAAAATTCTTTGCTGTGGGAGTAGTGAGGCACTGGACCAGGTTGCCCAGAGAAGTTGTGGATGACTGCTCTCTGGAAGTGTTCAAGGTCAGGCAGGATAAAGCCCTGAGCAACCTGGTTTAGTGGACAATGTCCCAGCCCATGGCAGGGGGGTTGGAGTGAGATCTGGAAGGTACCTTCCAGCCCAAACCATTCTATTACTCTGTGATTCTCTAAGAATAACTGTGGCTTTCCAATATTTCAAAATAACCTAGGGGAATAGTCATTTGACTGAAATAAACTTAAGTCAGTGAACAGCGTTGTGTTCCTTGTTTTGTGCTGCTGGACATAAAAAGGGAAAGCATGCAAACAGTCTTTCTGAAGTAGATCTGAATCTCTTAAAGAGTGGTTATTAAGAGAAGATAGAAGAGTTAGGTTTCTCACATGCAGAAGCTGAAATAAATCTGGAAGTCTTATAATACTAAGAGTTGGGATTTACAAAAAAAGTCCTTTCAAAATCTGAGGGGAAAAAAATCCCACAGAAAGTGTTTGCCTTTGTTCTCTTGAGTAGAGGTATTGTCTCTACAGAGGAAGAGGAACTCCACTGCTGACATCAACTGCTCTGTTTGATATAAATAGATCCATTTGCATCAGTTCAGACTTCTCAAGGCTATGTTAGGTAAGACCTAGGTAGGAGTGGCTCAATTGTGTTTTATCACTGTGTAGATTTAGTTCAGATTTAGTGATGGTGTTTTTATATCCCTCAGAAATAGGCCTGAGAAAGATAAGGGACAAAGGGGCAAGTCACTTACTGCTACCTTGGGTATTACACAGTGTTGTGTGATTGCACTCAACATCCAGCAGTAAATATTTGCATGTGTATTCCATGAAGCATCTTTGTACTGTTAATTTTAAAATATACTTAATGCTAAAACATATGCATCGCTTTCTCTTGGTGAAGTTCTCAACTGCGGTTACAGGCTTGAGGTGTTACTGCTCCTGCATTACCAATATGTTGTCCTCGTTCATTTGTCGTGCTAAGAAAGAGTTAAAGCTCGGATCCAGCTGTAATCATCCCCTCTGCTGCTTTCATTTTTTATTTATGTTATTTATCTTTTCTGGGTTACTTCTCTCCTGGTTGGTTCTCCATGCAGCACTTAATTGTGCTTGTGCTGTGGTGGCACTGTGCTGGCACAGTGGTGGTGTGATAAGGACTGGGGTGGGAATTAGGTGAGGAGATGAAGGAGATGCTTGACTCAGCCCTGCTGCTGGGGTGGGAGTGGACTGGGGAGGCAGTCTTTCCAAATTGAGTGATAGACTAGCCAGAAACGCTGGTATGTTCTGCTCAGAAGAGCTTCTGTGAAGAAATTATCTCATGATACCAGGGTTTCAGCAGCATTACCTGCTAAAAGATCCCTCTCAGCATCATGCCTTAGGGTCTTACTCTTTTAATGTGGCCTGTCCAGGGATCAATGTCAGGATCTTGATAACTGATTGCATCTTGAGTAAAAATTTAAAATAAAAGTTATTTAAAAGAAAGGTTATTTAGAAATACCCTGGTTCACTTCCCACTACAGCCCATCTCCAGCACATCTGAAGGAGCAGCCCTACTTGATCACAAAGACAGGAATGACTGACAGACTGTTCCTTAAACTTGCACTTTGACCAGATTACCTCTTGTCCTCTGACTGGAAAAGCCAATTTTAAAGTGACCCACACAATTCTGCTGTTTCACTGCTGTACTACACTAGAGTTATTTTCACAAGATGCAGACTTCAGTCTTACTGGTCAGATTGTATTCTGCCCTACATTTTCATTTTGAGCTGTTTTGGCTTATTTTTGTTCTAGAGTTGCACCAGCTATAGCTCTTGTTTTCTATTGTAAATACTGAATAGAGTTTCATCTTGTTTGCTCCCTTTTTTTTTATATTGTGACTGTGGTGGAAATCAAGTCTTCTTCTTCTCTTTGAGCATATTGTTATGAGTCTTGTCACTATTCTAAATCCAAATGTTCTTATGTCTTTTTCCCAGTTAACACTGATGATAAATACCACAATTCAAGCTTATGCATGATAATGCTGGAATCAGCGCTTGAAATGAAACTTTAAGAACATGTCACTTTTACTTTGATTTTCTTCTAAACTAATCTGACTTTTGAAGATTAATGACTCCAAGCATTCCTTTTTTGTCAGGCTATCTGAAGTACTGTCTAGGTTTCAACTCACTGTTTACAGACTTCTGATCACAGTGCCAACTACCATACCTAAAAAACTGGAATTTCATCTGAGATGGCAAGCTCTGCAACTGATACTGATTCTTTGTGAAAGATAGATATTTAAATAGTAGGTTATAAGAGGAAATACTAGTTAAACTTTAGAGGTATTGCACTTTAGTAAATAGGTTCAATAATCTGTCTCTTCATGTTGTGAGAATAGCCTCCTCAGGTCTTAGGGCTTTTAATAAAATTAATGTTCTTCTGACCCGGATGATCTTCACAGAACCCACTGACAGTGGGTTTCTAAGTAAAACAAGAAGTGTGAATATTAATCTGAAAGCTCAGTAATAGGTGTTGTCTGGAGGTGATGCATCTCCTAACATGGGTTCCAAATGATGCCAGATGACTTATGCCCACTCTCTCTGCATAAAAATGAAGTTAGACTGTAACTTTATGCTAATGAGTTCTGTGATTATCCTTTCAGATGCAATTACAAATACTTCATTTGGCTTGTTTGTACACCACGGGTGTTTAATCTATCATCTGAGCATCTGGAGAGCTGAATTTCTTAGTGTAGCCACTCACAAACAGTGGATGTTTTTTGGGTATTATCTATTTTATTGGTAGATTTCTAATCTGTCTTTATGTGGATGTTTTCTTAAAATGAAGTTTTACAACTCTTGTGACAAGCAAGTCGTCTCTTTCTCTTTGCTAGACTTGGGTCTGTATAGAACTGTAATAGAGAATTTTGCCATCTACTGAAACCACTTGTGTGGGCTAATGAGCAAGTGGCTTTATTTTCCTGGTCTAAAATTCTAGTTGTTTCTGCAAATTACTGGTGAAAACAGTGAATCCTGTGCTGATTCCCTCAATTCCACTTTTGTTGTTTTCACCAACCGCTATTCGTTGTAAGTCCATAGAAGCAGAGTTGTCATTGGATATGTCTTTATCATTTATTAAATCCTGTTTGTTTCAGTCTGGTTCCTGCTGGCTTCATGGCCAAAGTCACCTAGAGAGTTTTGATAAGCACTAATTGAGCTTCTTGACATTTAGACTTGTCCAGATTCTTCTTTGCATATTCTGTCACCTTGTTCCTGCATTAAGTAATTTCTTGTTGCTAAAATAAAGATATAGTTGATGATAGAGGAAAACCTCTGTCTGCCTTGACTTAGGTGCCTTGAAAAAGGCATGTGTCCTTTTTCAGTGTTGTGGTATAATTATAGAAATACTTTTTGTTTTCTGATCAAATCAATGGCAACATGAGACCAGTGGGTTTTATGCCCCTGATTATTTTATACATTTGTATGATTTTATACCTTACACATTTATATACAAATATGCTTTATACTTTTAAACTTAATTAAAAGTTAGGACTTTAAACTTATAGTTTCTAAGCTCAATTACCTTTTAATAAGCTTTTTTTTTTTTTTTTTAGAAAACCGTAAGATTTTACAAGGTCTTCTTTCTGTTCATAACAAAATCTGCCTTGCTAAAACTATGTAAATTGAACCTTGGCAAGAGGAACATTTTTGAGAGGCATGAAGATCACCTGTAAAAGCTTATTTTTCCTTTCTAATATGTTGTGGTAATCTAAGGAGGAAAAGAACCTTTTTAAAAGCAAGCAGCTGGCTTTAAAAATGTCAGTGTATTGAATAAAATCAGGGTATTTTTTTTTTTTTACCATGCTGGTAAGGCTACTATTCAAATTTTTTAAAGCTTAAAGGCATTTTAAATTTACAAAAAGAAGTGGTAGTTTGATTTCCCAGTTTGCATTCTTTTCAGCGTTAATTAACCCAAGCTTTCAAGAAGCAGTTTTCATTCATAGTGAAAACTGCTATTCACCACCCCCAAATTTGAAGGTTGGAAGGAAGGGATCATGAATTGTCGTGAATGCAGGTGAGCTAAGTCTTGGTGTGATCTTGGTGTGAAAGCACACCCCTCCCTCTGTAACAGATTCTGGAGCCTTGTTTTGTAACCAGGGTAGGTTAGATATTTTCCTCAGATACTGGAAATAATGATGCTTTGAGTGCTTTTTGCTCTCCTGGAGAGTGCTCTCCTGTTGAGTATATTGATATGTCCTGACTTGTCTAGTGGGTGCTTACATTCAGAGGTTTTGGCATCTGATTCCTTCACAGGATTTGTATGTGTACAGATGCTGTGAGAAGCTGAGACAGCTTTCACCTCTGATACATTTGAGGAGAAAAACAGAGAAGCAGAGGCAATGGAGGTAAAACAGTCTGTCCTGTAGCACAGTGAGTATAGGGTTGCACTTTGGTGCAGTGCAGCAGCAGTGGTTGAAGGGGTCTCTAAGTGGGGGAAATCCCAAAGACTGCTGGTTGAACCACTCTCGTCTGAGTTGGGACATCTCTGAAGCACAGTCACATAAGAGCAAATCAATTACAGTCCCATTTTTTTATTACAGCTACCTCATAGGTCAGTATACCTTCCAAGATGTGTAGTTGTGGGCATTGTGGAGTCATAAAATTACTTTTGTTGGAAGGGACCTTAGAGATCATCTTGTTCCAACTACCCTGTTATGGGCAGGAATGCCTTCCACTAGACCAAGCTGCTCAAAGCCCCCTCCAGTCTGGTCTTGAACACTTTGGGGGATGAGGCATTCACAACTTCTCTAGGCAACATGTTCCAGTGGCTCACCACCCTCAGAGTAAAGAATTTCTTCCTAAAATCTAAGGCAAATCTCTCCTCTTTTAGTTTGAAAATGTTTCTTCTTGTCCTATCCCTATCTGTCCATGTAAAAAGTTATTTTTACATGGACAGATACATTTTACATCCCTCTTTTTTTATAAGCACCATTTAAGCACTGGAAGGCTGCCTTAAGGTCTCCCAGGAGCCTTCTCTCTCTTCCAGGCTGAATAAA
The DNA here is from genome assembly GCA_013399945.1 of Ploceus nigricollis. Classification (NCBI taxonomy): domain Eukaryota; kingdom Metazoa; phylum Chordata; class Aves; order Passeriformes; family Ploceidae; genus Ploceus; species Ploceus nigricollis. Next base: position 855,054 of record VXBC01001034.1, read on the forward strand.
CCCAGCTCTCAGCGTGTCTTCATAGGCGAGGTGTTCATCCCTCTCATCATCATTGTGGCCCTTCTCTGGACCCACTCTAAGAGGTCCACATCATTATTGTGCTGAGGACTCCATACGTGGTTGCAGCACTCCAGGTGGGGTCTCACTAGGGTAGAGAGAGGGGGAGAATTGCTTCCCTCCATCTGCCGGCCATGCTGCTTCTTTGATGCATCCCAGGAGGTAGTTAGCTGTCTGGGCTGTGAGCACACATCCATGATAAACCCCTAGTCTTTCTCTGTTATGCTGCTCTCAGTGGGTTGTCCCAGTCTGTACTCATGCCTGGGATTACCCCAAACCAGATGCACTATCTTGCACTTGGACTTGTTGAACTTAAAGAGGTTCTCATGAGCCAGCTTCTCAAGTTTGTCTGGTCACTCAGGACAGTATCCCTTTCTTCTGCTGTGTCAAGTGGACTACTTGGCTTCATGTCATCTCCAGACTTGCTGAGGGTCCATTCGATCTTACTATTGTCATTGATGAAGATATGAAAGAGCACCAGTCCCAAAACGGAGCCTTGAGGGAGACCATCACTGGCCTCCACATGGACATACAAGTTGTTGACCCAAACTTCCTGGCTGTGTCCATCCATCCAATTCCTTATCCACTGAATAATCTTTAAATCCGTCTCTCTCCAGTTTGGAGATAATGATGTCAGCTGGGACCCTATCAAAGGCCTTACAGAAGTCTAGGTAGGTGACACCAGCTGGTCTTGGCACCTTTGTCAACTGTTGCAGTCACTCCATCTAGAAGGCCACTAGGTTGGACAGACATGAACATGAACTCTTAGTGGTTGCTCTAGACATTAGTACAGAAGGTATATGTAATTATAAAGTATCTTCCACCATCCACAGAGGACATCTCTCAGTCACTCAGAAAAATTGTATTGAAATTGCTGTTGGTTTATTGTTTGCAAATGTTTGCATTTACTTTTGTCTCTCCACTTCTTTCCTACATCTCATGTCAGATGGATACAGGTGGTAAAGTTGAGTCTTGGGCATGCATAATGCTTACACCACATAATCACTGGTGAAGTGGCTGTGTAGGTCATGCAGCAACAAATTGGTCATGCACCAACAAAACAAAAACAATCACCTATTAATGTTTTACTGATGTTCCCCTGTGCACACTCCAGGCGTGCAGGCCTCCAGGCTTTTCATTTCCTTGGTCCCATTCAAATCAATAGACTTATCCATTGAGTCATAGAATCAGAATAATGTGGGTTGGAAGAGACCTTTGAAGGCCATCTAGCCCAACCTCCTTGCAATGAGCTGAGACATCTTCAACTCAATCAGGTTGCTCGGAGCCCCATCCAACCTGACCTGGAACACTTGAGGGATAGGGCATCTACTACCTCTCTGGGCAACCTGTTCCAGTCTCTGTTTTTGAAAGGTAATATTTGGAATACTCTTATGTTCATATTCTGACTGTTAAATGTTTAACTTTTCTTGTTACCTGAACTCTGGAGGGGGAGGTTGGGGGGCTGTTTTGTTTTTTGTGTTTTGTTTGGGTTTTTTTTTTCAGTTTGAGAAGCTTAATTGGTATTTTTATAATACAGGTGTGATAGTATTTGTGTTGTTCATGTTTTATTTTCTAATGAAACAGCACTAAGATTTGGTTTTCAGAGGACATGTGTTTGCATATATTTTTTCACTTTAACTTACCTTCGATGTATGAATTCAAAGACAAAACTACAGTAGTGTTCCAGTCTTTCAGACCAGGAAGAAGCCTGAAGTTGTGCACCATGCCAGGGACAGCTAGCTAGTATTCAAGCAGGCTTTTTGGGTGATAAGCTGCTGCAAAGACAGCATGAAATGCTGTTAGGGACTAAACCAGCACAGGACAAAGAGCCACTGTGAGGTTCCCTGAAGGCTTTGGGTGGCCAGGACTGTTGGTTCTTCAGAGCACTGCATTTAATCCAGAGAAGTTCGTGGTATGCTGGAGTTGCTTCCTGTGTTCCTGAGCAGATCTGTGTTCCATCACCAGTGTGCTGGACAGGATTGTTCTCTGTGCAGAGGTTTCCGAAGGCTGGAAACACTTGGCTGTTTTGGAAGGCACACTATGGACTGATCCTGGTATTGGTGTTGGACCTCTGCTGCTGGCTCCCATGAGCAGCATCCCTCATTTGTTAGGGAATTCCTGCACCTTAAGGGCTGGTTTTGGGGAAGCTCTGTACTGGGGAGATGCAGCCAGACTGCCTTGTTTAGAAAATAATAGGGGGTTTTGTTTTGTTTTGTTTTTTGTTTTTTTGTATGTTTGTTTGGGTTTTTTTAACTTTTCAGCAGTATTCCATGCACTGATTTACATATATTTTGTTAAACCTCTGTGTTTGATGCAGTTCTTTATGAGGAGGGCTTTTGCTTCAAGCATAACTGGGGAAGATTGCCAAAATGTAGTCAACCTTCATGTCAGTGCTCAGCTTCCAGAACTTCCCCAGGTGGGCTTTTACACCTTACAGCTGTTAGGCAATGGCAATTAACCCCAGAGCATCTTGCTTAAATAAGGTCTAGTGCCTGAAATATTTGGCCTTGTGATTGTCTTTCTACCATAGCTACTCCTAATTTATGAGTGAGGATTTGGGATTGCAGTGAACTATATATCCATATTGCTTGAGAAGAGTTTAAAGTGTTAAGATTGTGGCCTCTGGAGGCTGCCAGCAAATGAGAATGACAAATAGGAACGTGGAATTAACACAGAGGCATATTTTCCAGGTATATTGTCCTTCATTAACAAAAAAAAAAAAAAACAAAAAAAAAACCAAACCAACCCACAACAACAACCAAAAAAAAAAAAAACCAAAAAAAAAAAAAAACCAACAACAAAAAAAAAAAGCCAGGAAGAATAAAAGAAGTTGTTTGGGTTGGTGAACCCCTCTCAGGCAAGTATTCAGCCAAAGCTACAGAGTAAATGGTCATATGAATGGAAGAACGAATGACCTGCTTTGGGGTTTTGTTTTGTGGGTTTTTTTTACTTTCTCCATGTGTCTGTGCAACCTTTTCACTCTTTCCCCAGTTTTTTTCTAGTGGAATAACCATGTCTGTTGAGAGAGACTCCTCACAAGCATTATAAATGCTGCAGTGTCATGGCCACTGCTACAGAATCTGAGCTAGTGTAGGTGGTGTTTCCCTGAAAATGGTACCCATCAGATAGTTTCAGACTTTACATTCTAGTGTACTGTAACAACAGGTTTAACAAGATATTCTTCCTTTCGAGCATTGGTTCCAACCCTTTAACTTTGTGGAGGCCCCTTTCTTCTGTTGAGGAAATGTTTTTGTGATGGTATGTCATGTGCTGTAGTGGAACTTAGACTGCCCAGGGGCTATGTTGAGACTGCCAAGTCTGTGGAACTACTCATCTTGACTTTGCAGGACTGTTTTCCCTTGGGGAAAATGCAATCATCAGGTTTATTGTATCGTGACAGATGTTTAATTTGTAAATGTCACGGCAACTTCAAGAGCTCCATGTTTGGCATATAACGCTTCAAATACTGGTTTTACGTGAGAAGACAGCTATGATATATGGCTGGAGTTGCTGCAGTTCTGCTTCCTTTTTTGTTTTGAGTTCTCTTGGAGAGAGAGTTTGTTTTGTTTTGATTTCTCTTGGAATGGCCCTTAACCCTTGGCTAATATCCTGTTGCAATTGAGGTGTGTGTGATGCCTTTTCTTGTCATGATGTCAGTTATGTAAAAATCCTACTCATATAAGGTCTGTCACATTCAAATGTAATTTGATGGCTCCTTCATTTTCATTGTCTTTCCATGTCACTTGCCTACAACTTTTGGGACAACTGCATCTCTGGTCAGCCAAAAATATTGTGCTACTGCAGTCACAAGGACGTTGTGTTGGGTTTTGCAGTATTTTATTCCATTCAACAGATTGGTGCTGTGTGCTCCACTAACGGGCCAAACTCTGCTTGATGTACTGAAATGCTCTCTGGTGTGGAGTAAAGTTCATTAAGCAGGGTAGCAGGTGACAATAGGCTTAAATGTGACTTTTGACTGCTGTTAATAAATGTTCTTCATGGGCCATCTTAGGACCTTACCCCAACCTACCGTAAAAATGGGTATGGGATGTTACTTGTTTGTGAAATAAATTCATCTGACAGTTGTGTAATGGTTAAATTCAACTGAGCTGCTTAAATTTCTACTTGTAACTCAATGCCTGCAGCAGGAATATATATACTAAGATTTCTTCTTGTCCAAGTCATGCAGAGTCTGCACAATATCTGGTGATAGTATATCTCTACATTTCCATGTGCGTCTACTGGTCTCTATAAATTGAATTTTAGACCCCCTAATGTCTGTGTACTGTATGATTCTCCAGAGTCAAATGTTCTGCCTGTAGTACTTGAAACAACTGCATTTAAATATTAATTTTTAAAAATGTGATTCATACTGTGGGAATGTTCAGTAGAGAGACCTGCAGCCAAAGCAATGGTGTCCAGCTGTGCTGTGGTTCACAGTAAAATTCTGGATTGTGGTTTTGCATTGCTTGTCACATGACTGTAATAATGAAAAAATGAAAAAATTCCTGTATTTGAGGTGAAGAAAGAAAAAGAAAATGTGAGCAAAGCTGTAATTTTCCCAAGTGCTGCAGTTATTGTAGCTGATATGTTAATGGAACTACTTTTGTTATCTCACCACAGATAAATTCTGAGGAGCGCGTTGATACAGCTGATCAGGAGACAGTCTCCTGGGATCACAGCATTCCTGAAGACATAAAGCAAAAAATACAGCCTAAAGAGGTGCCAGCAGAAAGTGTCACTGTCTGGATTGATCCGTTAGATGCTACACAAGAATACACAGGTAGCTGATTCTTGTTGACAAATCATGTGTGTAATTCTGATGTTTGCCTTTTACAGTGGAGACAAGATAGTAAGTATTTGAAAGGACATCTCTTGTTAAAGTGTCTTATGTCAAAGCTAGCGTGATTTAATTGAACAGATTGCATCATGAAATCTCTGTAGTTCTCAATTTACAACATTTGCTTTTATATATTCCAACTCTGAAATTACTTTGGTATCCTTACAACTAACTAACTGCTATAATAAATGCTAACTGTCAATTATGGATTGTACTGGAATTACACATTTTTTTATTTTAGTCATTACTGTGGCAACTCTAAGTATCTTAGATTTTTGGTTTTGTTTGTTTAAAGGGAATACTAAGGAAGCATCCTATTTAACTTGATATAAGAAATTTTTTGTTCTCATTTTTCAAAAATGCATGCATAATTCAGTCTTCCTCCTTTTCAAACATTTTAGGATGTCACATAAGCAGTTCAAGGCAATCTAACTAAAATTCTTGCTGATAAGTGCTAAGCAGCAACTAGAAAAGTGGGAATTTTTTTTTTTGTGACTATGTAATTGATACAATTATCCTTTCCAGTGGATGTTCTTTGGTTTTTGAATTACCATTTTTGAGCCAATAGAGGATAGGAGGTGAGGCAGAGAAGGGAGAATAGAGGGGCACAGATTGCCATGAAAATACAAGTTGCATAAGACACAGCTGTTAGCATTAGATCTGGTGGGAGTATAGGTTCCATCTACTGAACAGGAAAAATTGCTGGAAACCTGAAAAGTCTTTGAAGTCTTTTGAAAACTGAAAGGTTATTTGAAGATACATCAAAGTTACATAACTGCAAGAGGCAGAATATAAACTAGTCTTCAGAGAATAATCTGAATAATCTCCTGTCTATTTTAGTTTTGTGTTCTTGGCATCTGATTGTAAACTTGCTCACTTTTTTGTTTTGCCCACAGAGGATCTTCGACAGTATGTCACGACAATGGTTTGTGTGGCTGTAAATGGTAAACCAGTAATAGGTGTGATACACAAGCCCTTCTCATCATACACAGGTATCTTCATGCCTTCACATATTTCCATGATAGTCAGTCATAGTATTAATTGAAATTTGATGTTTGAGAGAACATCTCTAGGTATAAATGAGAAAATAGTACCAGCAGCAAAAGGGCACTGCAGCAGACCACACAATTAGAGCTGTAGATGTGTTCTGTGCTATAAAACCACAAAGGAAAATGCTGCCCTTGTTTAAAATAAAAATGATGCATTTAGAGCAAACTAACTGAAAATATTTTAAAGAGCTAAGATCCCTTCAATTAGAGTGCTTATAGCAAACAAAAAGTTAAACCTACAAATACTGACCAACTTGATGTGTGCTTTTAGTTTTTAGCAAAAAGAGTGCTTTGCTCATTTAGCAGAATAGCTTGGGTCTGTGATAACATACCCAGGAGCTGCTGTTTATTCGGTATGAATAAAAAAAAGATTGAATAAAGATCTTAATGGCAACTGTTTATATGTAACAGGCAAGACTGTCTAGCATAGCCTTGTTGATTATCTGGCATGTATTGAATGCCACAGTTGTGAAGTAATTAATTCTTTAGTATTAATGATGTATCAGCAAGCATTGCTGCATGTTTGGCAATTTGCATGCAATTCTGAAAGCTTCAGAGTAGTTTAAGTATTCATCTCTTACTGTGTATTTAAAACAGGAATTGCTGTTTACATTTTCCCTTAGGCAATACTGACCTCTAGAGTTCTGGAATTTTGCAGTAGCTCTGGAACAAAAAACTAAGTCTGAATAAATGCATTTTGTATTTGTTGTCCTTTTTTGGCCCTAAAACACTAAACACTCAACATTTTGTGCTAAATATTTTGCTGTCTATAAATATGAATTTAATTACCAGTCACTTAAGTATGTACTATATTCCAATATCCTTCAAGAATCTTGGAGATTTTGGATCATATTTTTTTAGGTATCAATACCTATCTGAAGAAATGGGTTTTTAGCATTGTAATGTTGAGAATTTATCTCCATTGAGAATAGTGAAGTGTGCAATGTTCAGACATGGAATCAGAGAAGATGCAATGAATTCTGTCATTCTGCGTGACAAGTATTCATTTTCCAAGCTGGAAATACTGATATGTTTTGAGTCAGATTGTTCCTAATACTACCACACAAATACAAAGCAATAAAGGGCAGTCAGCATTGTTATTACACAGAGCTCAGTCTGTTGCCAAACAATCTGGTTCTCTATTGAGATGAAATTGCTGGGTAGTTTACTAAGTAAATGTCAGATTAATGGTTAGGGGATACCACCTACCAAGCTTGGCTTTGAACTTCATGATGAAATAAGTGGGAAGTTGTGGATTCTAAATTCTGTTCTCTGAAACACAACATCAAATATTTTTCTTTGTAGCACTATCCTCCTGAGCTATTTCCTTCTTTAGCATTACTATCCTGAACAGAATGACTCCATAGCATTTTTAGTATCTGCTTTAAAGGGTAATGGGGCTTTTTGTTCTTACATCCAGTATTTCCTCAGACAATGTTTTTATGTATTTCTGATTAGGAGCCATCCTTTTAACTTTGGTGGCTTTCCAATTGCAAATTCTAAATATTAACTACTTGAGATTTTTCCTTCTTATTCTGTTTTTTGGAAGTATTATGCAAGAACAGTCAGGCTTGGGATAATGCCATATACGCCAGCGGGTGTGTGGCCTCTTTCTCTTCCTTTGTATGCACTCCATCCTCTGTCAGCCCTAACTTTCTCATTTACAGTAGTGAGAGGTACTAAGTTAGAGGCATCAATTACATGTTGTTACATAAGTACCCTTTTATCCTCACACTTAATAGAGATTGTATTTTGTAAATCTTAGTAGAATTTTTGTTTCTCTTGTAGCTTGGGCAATGGTGGATGGTGGGTCAAACGTAAAAGCTCGTTCCTCCTACAACGAGAAGACTCCAAGGATTATTGTGTCCCGCTCCCACGCAGGAAAAGTTGAGCAGGTTGCACGGCAGACATTTGGAAATAAAACTGTGATAATCCCCGCTGGTGGAGCAGGTTTGGTTCTTTAAGCATCCTATCCATTTTATTGCTTCTGAATGTTTTAATGATGTAGCTGTTACTAGAAAAAAGGATGTACAGTGGTGTCTTCTCTTTTTCCTCTTGCCTTTTGATCTTCACATCACTGAAAGCAAACAATAGGGACAAAGTTTTTTCTGTATTTAGGAACCTACATGCAAACTTGGTTCAGACTTCAGGCTGTTCACAGGTCAGTGTGTTACTGAGTCTAAGCCTGGGCCAGCAATGTTGTTGTGGTCCTGTCATTGAAACACACTGATGTGTGTTCATGGGAGTCACTGATGCCTCAGTGGGAGAAAAGCCTGTGGTTGTGTGACCACAGGCACAACAATGGAAGAGAATCTGTTGGTTGTTAGTTAGCTGTTAGTATGGTTGATTTAAAAAAAAATTAAGAAAAAGGCCATTAAAGTTTGGTACTGTTTATTGTGTTTATGTCAAAAGAGAAAATTAGTATCACTAAAGTGCATTTTTATCTGCCTAATATTCAATTTAAAGAAATTTTAGAATACTTTTTACTTATGCAATGTCCTTGTGCATGTTACTGACAGAACATAAATGGGAGGCGCTAAGTTTTTTTCCTTATTTTTGCAGAAATGTATCTTCCTGTGTCTTTAATGCGAAAAGCCAGAGTTCCCTTACAGATTGTTTGGTTGAGAAGGTCTTGCATTGCTTCTTGATAACGACTCTAAATGACAAAGAAAGTTGAAAGTGTAACTGATTATAGCAGGTCTTGTCCAGGGCTTGACTCTGTTTAAGAAGATGAAGATATGAACAGATGAATGGAACAAGAATATTAGTCAAAGAGTTGAAAATTTGAAAAAATTCCATAAAAGAATGAATACTGTTTTGAGCAATTACTTCGTACTGCACAATGAATAATAAAGGGGAATGCCCTGGGCTGTTTTACTTTATTAAAGAGTGGTGTATACATCTTCCTTCTATACCAATAAAAAACCAGGGAGAAAAAGATAGACTTGAGCATGATACAGAGATTAAGAAATGAATGAGCAGACATTCGAGCAGAACTATATTTTAATGTCTGGTCTTGTTCTTTTAACGTGTTTTGACAGGAAAGCTTGGTTAAATTTTTTTTTTTTTACCTCTGCCCATTTTTTCTAGGTTATAAAGTGTTGGCCCTCCTTGACGTGCCTGAAAAGACTCAAGAAGAAGCTGACGTGTATATCCATGTCACCTACATTAAGAAGTGGGACATATGTGCTGGAAATGCAGTGTTGAGAGCATTGGGTGGCCACATGACTACCCTGACTGGTGAAGAAATTAGTTACACTGGCTCAGATGGCAATGAAGGAGGACTTATAGCCAGTATCAACATGAACCATAAAGCACTAATTGAAAAACTTCCAGATCTGGAAAAAACATCGCACAAATAAGCATGACTGGTGGAGAAGTACAAGTTGTGCTTTTGTAGCCTCCATATGGCTCTGTCTGAAGAAGCAGGTGTGAAAACCTGCTGGGAAAGATGCACAGCAAAGCAAAGCAGTTTGGTGTGGGTTTGGGGACTATATCTTGCATTGGGTTTTGTCAGTGGTGGTATTTAAAAAGAATAAAATAATAATCAGAAGTAGGAAGGGGACGATGGTCTCACACATCAGTTTCCATGTTTTTTTTTTTTTCAGACTGTTTTCATGCAGTTCTTATACTCAAGGTGCATTTACCATATATATTGGTGAACATAGGTGAACTAAAGAAAAATCCAATTTTTTGTAAAATAACCTAAGTATTTTTCACAGGAATTTCTTGAAACCTTTTACATCTTATTGTAGTTTTAGCGATTCCATAATAAATTAGGTAGGAAGAAAAGCTTGATTTTTATAGGCATCTGATAACTGTAAACAGTTTATCAGGAATCATGACCTCGTATTTTGTATCCCCTGAATGGAAAGCACAAGAAGGTTGATTCAAATCCATATGCAGCAACAGTTTATCTTTGACAGTGTGGCACTCTCTGCTTTTTAAGAGAAAAAAGGAAATGTTTTTTGACTTCTTTCCTGAAGATGTAAACCAGTTTTAGTTCAGGTGGGTTGTGAATATCGGTGTTTTATTAATCAGTGTAATTATTTCCTTATACCTTTTTAAAAGAAGGCAGCATTTCCTTGTATAGTTTTTAGCAGTTACTTCTTGTCCTTGATTTCTGCAAGCAGTGTTGAAGATGCATGCTAGATTTTACTCTAATGTAGGGCTTGTTCATCATGTGATGTTTGTGCCTATAGAAGCTGCCACTTCCTTCAGTACCTGTTATTTTGTTTGTTTGGGTTTTCTTTCTATTGGACAGAGTCATAGGGAATGAGTTTTACAGAAATAGTAGGTTGACTGGTTATTCCCACATCCAACACAAGATATAAACCAGCACTTTTTCTACAACTCCAGGAATAGCTTTGTCTTTTTGGCTTGCAGCACACTCTTTCCTGCAGAAAGCTCTTCAGCCATTCCAAACAGCTTGTGCTTATTTGGTGTGTGGTGATTTACAGAGAGGAGAGACCGCTTGAACTTGAATCTGCTTAAGCAAGTTTGAAGAACATGTGGCACGTGAAGTACAACAGGGTCTGCAAAATTTACTGAAAAATGTTCTTTGCAATCCAGTACATACAGAACAGAACGAAGGTCCTTTGGTATCAAAATGACAATTTGTTGTACCTCTAAAAGTCGTGGACTTCTATCTCCAAACATGTAACCATCTGCACTGTTGTTCTCTGCATTCCCCTGAAAGGATTCAGAAGGTTAAAATATCTGTGTTATTTGAATTATCAGAAAATAAGCCGCCCATCTCTCACTCAAGAATGCTAAAATTCTTAGTTAATATAGATGGTTTCTGTTCAAAGTTTGTTCAGTAAAGGCTTAGGCTGCTTGATCCAAACTATTAATTCTTTAATTTTAACTTCTTTCATAGTGTTAATAAGAACTGCTGTTCTGATTAAAAAGAGGCTTTTCTCCTTAGGTCAGTAGTGGAGAATGTTTAAATACTGCTTTCAACTTCTAGCTGAAGTTCACATTTCCAAAATACCTCCCAGATGTTGCATAACTACAGACACAGGCTTAAACTTAAACTTACTTCTTAAACTTACTGGCAAAGGAGACTGAAGCGTAGTCCTACAAGCCTTTTGGTACAGGTAGTATTTGGAGAACTTCTTTTCCAACACAGACACTATTGCTGCTCTTTGAAAATAACTTTTACACGTGTAGATAATACACAAAGCAATTATACTTTCAATTCTTGAATTTAAGAAACTGCTATATGCTATGACAAATAAGTGATCATGCCCTTTTTAAAAAGGATCTGATCTATTTCAAAAAGTTGTTGAGCTTCCAAACTTCAGTGAAGAATAAAAGAAACATATTTATCAAGGTTTTAACATTTTACAAGAAGATTGCAGCTTTTTAAGGCTGATTTAAATGTCTTAAGGCCTAATTTAATAAAAAAATCTGTTTGTTTATTTGTTAAATGTTTATTTGTTAAAGAAAAACAACGGATGGATTAAAATTTAAATATGAGAAATAGCCATAGTTAGCCTAGTATAAAAACCTGATTGTGTCACAGAGATCGAATGCACAATATTTAAGTAGGCAATTAAGATAAAATCTGTGGCAAGTTGGGGTTTTAAAATCAGCTTGAAATCCTATGTAAACATACTTCCTCAAAATGGGACTGCTTTTATTCTGAATGCTTCTATGCTTCCTTGTATAAGCTGTGATCAGACTTCCTGTATGGGAAATGAAAAATGTTATCTAATGTACAAGGGCTTACTTGTATCTTAGTTGAAGGCATAGAGCAGTGAACAAAAGTATTTGCCTAAGTAATTTTTTCTTAGGAAAATAAAGTACCTTAGGAGAGACCCTCCTTTCCTTCCTCCCACATGCTGGCTAAAATGCCCAGCCTTCCATTAGGAAGACTTGTGCTTGTTTAGACACATTAATATCCTAAATTGCTTTGTTGCAATGGATCACAGTGTTCAGTACCTTTCGCAGGGAACCATTACTGGCCTAAACTCACTCCTGGTGAAATTGAGGACGAGGTGGGAGTGTGGTGCCCAGTTAATTACTTGTAGTAGAGCCCGAGCTCGTTTCCCACAGTTGAGAGCTAAGGTAGTGCTTGTGGTCTCCCAGTTTAATTTAAAGAGTAGCTGCTTTGGTGTGAGACTAGGTGAGCAGCTGGTGAATATGAGTTTCAGATGTCATTTTGCAATAAATGTAACTCTAATGCAGACCAGCAAGTATTCACAAGTGCTTGCTTAGTGCACGCATCCCAGTGCACTTTGTATAGTGTTAACACTCAGTGTGTCATTTCTTTGACTGTGTTTACACTCCATTCTGAACCATTTTGCTTAAATTCTGCCTTGAATATTTGTTTGGTCTCATCAGTGTGGATGTGACTTAACCTCATGCACAGAGGGTAGGAAATCATATCATACCCACAGCTCACTGCTGGGCTACAACAGTGTTCTTTACATCTTAGCCTTTTCCACATGAAGCTGTCGCACACCATTTTAGGGATGCTACTTAAAACAATTGCATGTTGTAGGTGGGTCCTACAAAAGTATATATTTTTTTAAAATCTTAATTAAAAAAATCATAGTAGCATTCTGGCTCCAAATAAAGGAAGTAAGAGAATGTATTATTTTAGCATTGGTTTTCCAATGGTGGATATTTTGAGTGGTTATTATGATTAAGGTGGTTGCAAGTGAAATTATTCTAAAGCTGTATGTATTTTCTCATTTTCATTCTTCTAAAAAGGGTGTATGATAGCATAGCTAATACCTGTACCAAGAGTCCTAGCTTTCATTCCTTGAATGAATGTTTTCTAAATAAATGGACACAGAAATAAATGGGTTGAATATTGTATTTAACTGTTTTTGAGATTAACTGTTTGCCAGACTTTTACAGATGGATTTAAGAGCTGTTTGTTCTGATCTACAGAGCACATAATGATAATGAAAACACTTAGCAGATATGGCATATTGGAGAGTGAGTTAACCATGCAGGTGAAGCTGCAAAGTCATCTAGTGATATTGTTCCATACACTTACTTCATGGTTGTTACAGGGAACAGATTATCTAATTGGCTTCAGGTGTGAGAAAAGTTTTGATTTTTTTTTTTTTTTTTTTAAATGGCCGATGGCTGGAGACCAGAGGTGGGGAGGGGAGTCAGTACTGGGGTTCATCTCTGCTTTTTAGTTTATAAATAAGTGTATTCCAGTGTCTTTGTAGCATCCTGTTATCTGTTTGGGTTGTATAACAGTAGTGCAGTATTGTATACTCCTGATTTAATGTCTAAAACAAGGAGTCCACATCTCCCAGGAATTGTGCAGTGAGAAGTGACCGATTGTCATTCTGGGCTTCTGCTGTGTTATGCCAGCAGAGAATGGCTGCTTCATTGTCTCCTGGATGTCACTCCAGTAGCAGTTTCTCTCACAGAAAACTGCTTTTCTGGGCTACTGCCTCCCCAGTTATGCCCAACCTCTTCGTAGATCTGTTTTCTGAAGTAAATGAGCAATGGAAAGAAGGAGATGGCTGTGCAACAGAGGACAATTATTTTTGTTTCTTTATTTTTAAATTGCAGTAATTGTTTAATGTCTCTTGTCTTTCAGGGGTTAGATAATGGTACAGATAATATTCAATGGACAACAAATAAATGCCTGTGGGATTTTAAGCCCAAGCAGGAGGAGAGCAGGAAGGACTGCCTCTAACCAAGGCAAACCTGAATGATGGTTTTCAGTCAGGCCACTCATGCTGAGCCCTTCTTCCATGCTTTAGTGGTTTAGGCCCTTTCACACAAACAATTACAGATTTGACTTTGCCAAAATATCACCGATAGTCTCGTCTTCTAATCTGCTGTCCTCAATGATAAAAGTAACTATATCCACTTCACTGTAATCTAACTTGCTGAGACAAGAATGTGGTAACTCTGAGGACCCAATTGCTACACTTCATGAACCACAACTTCTTTATGGCAGCTCTTGCAATGATGTCCTAGCACTTGCTGTGAGTTTCTTCTCACCCCACGAGCAGGTCATGCACCCACAATCCATATTCAGGAGCTGTTGAAGCCTTATATATTTGGGTTTTCAGGTGGCACAGCAGCTCTTTCAGCTCTTCTGTGAAAAGTGCTCATCCAGTTTCCTCTCTCTGGAGCCAGTAATTAGTGGCCACTTTTCCCTCTTTGCTCTTCCTCAATGTTCCCTTCTGATCCTTGATCCTTTCTTAGTCAATGTGGACAAGAAAAATGAGGGATCAGAGATGAAGACAGTCCCAGAGTGAGAGGACCCCAGCAGTCAACTATCCAATTGCTGAAGGTGGTAATGTTTGGGTCTAAGGTAGTGACTGATTCTACCGGAAGTGCAGTAGTTGCCAATGAAATAATGGGAATGTGGAGAGGTTCATGCAATTAGGGGTACTGAACATACAGAAAAGATGCAGCTGGACTAAGGAGAAGTTAAACACCCAAAAAGAAGTAGAAAGGTTTTTCATTATTATGTTCTAAGCATTTGGCGTTTGTGGCCCCCCCCCCCGCGTGCAGAGCTTCATTGCTTATAAAAGAGGCTGCAGTGGCCCTCTGTGAAAGGCCTGATTTTGTTGAACTCAATAGCAGTATTCCCACTGAACTCAATGTGAGCATAAATAAAGCCAGATAAAACAGGAACAGTAAATTAAGCTAAATTCTGAAAAGCTCAACCTCTGTCAATAGAGCAAACAACCTGGGTTGTGTTAAAGTTGCCTCTTAACAGCTTCAGTCTACATTTGGAAATGTCATCCCAGTGTCTGACGTTCTAAGTCTTTCAGGTTTTTTTATGGTCTGCAGCTGATAGAGCCCACTTTCAGGTAACATTGTTTTCTACCCTAATTGTTCCTTATTTGCAATTTGTATTTCATTTTTTCTCTCCAAAGGATCAGCAACACTCCAGCATTTTTACTGTTGTCCCACCAAATTGTATTAGCATTTTCCAACTGTGTGCCAAATTGAAATAACAATTCTATAAATAAATTCTCTAAAAATACTGGTCTGTGAGGGTGGTTTTCAATATTTTGTCTTTCTAAGGGGTATTTATTGTTTCTTTGTGCTCCAGATTTTTTTTTTCCAGTAATGCATGTCATGTTGCTTCAGTTGTGCTGTATCTGTCATGTGTCTGAGACTTCCTGCCTGAGGAGTTACTGATAAGTCCAGCCAAGTTTATGATAAATATAATTCAAGATCTCCACTGGTTTTGTTTTCATACCTGTGTTGCTGTGAAAGGTGGTCAGTTTGTGAAAGTGAGTGCTTAGAAATTGCCCAGATAGTATTGCTCTTTGGATCTAAAGAAGTTTTCTTTCCAACATCATTTCCACATCTCTTCCTAATTACGTTACGCCATTCTGCTCTAATATTTTTCCATGAGAATAGTAGTAGCAGGGTAGTAACTGTACCATTATTAGCCCTTATTCTATTCATGTCCCACTCTTCGTAAGTGAAACCATGGAGCAAGTTGAAGGATCCTTTAATGTCCCACATCAATATGGCATTTTGGGCGGTTCTTGGATGCAACTTCAAATATGTTTCTTCTCACCCTTACCAATATGTGCAAGACTGATGTCCAATGAAATTGTCTGTCATCCTGGACTTAGGCAACATATCCCACAGAGTTGTACACAGATGTTTTGAAAACCCTAGATCATGTGTGATCTAACAAGATAAGGAATTTGGAGTCTGTTGTGATGCTCCAAAATGCATCTTCAGAGAAGATGCAATGCAGAGGAGGAGGGATTCTTCCCATCTTGCAAAGCCACTAAGTGTATGTCTGTGTGCAAGTGGTACATGGCTTGTTGTAAACAGCTGTATCCTTTGGGAAGCCTGAAGAATCCAGATAGAGGCAGATGTGTGCTCTAGGCTGTCAGCCATTTACATGGGGCTCTCAAATGTGCCTTTCTCACACCTGATGTATCATGTCCTGCTCCAGGGCCAGCGTTTTGCAGGTTTCATTATTTAAAGCAGTATGAAAGGTAATATGTAACACTGTAGAAAAACTATACAGCCCATGGTGGCATCCTGCTTCTCAACAACATAAACGAAATTTATGTCTCCCATTTGTCTGTTGGGTCAGCTTCTTGCATATCTTGTGTTCCACAACTTCTTGGTTTTCTTTATCCTCTTCAATAGACAATCATGCTGTCCATATTTGATTCATAAATGTAAGCTAAGTTTGTTAAAAATGCAAAATGTTTAGTTTATGCTGTGCATGCCTGAAAGCCACTTGTATCTTTCTTTCTTTGTACAGTAGCAAGACTGTCCTGAGTAGACTTCTCTCTTGGCACACAGGCATCCTGCACACTAAGTACATCCTGCACACAGAATATTTTGAGCTGGAAGCAACCCACAAAGAGTCCAACTCTTTAGTGAGCGGCCCATACAGGGATCAAACCCACAGCTGGGCATCATTTGCAAAACTCTGCTCTAACCAACTGAGCTGAAGGCTTTTCAGTCACTAAAAGCCCTCCTACAAATGTCAGTTCATTCGCACTGCTACAATAATTAAACTGTTTTCCAGGATAATGCTGCACAGCACTGTTTTAACTTGGTCTGGGCCCTAACTCAGTTGCTTAAAGGTATTCTAGGAGTCTGTCAGTCAAAGACAATTTCTGATCCCCAGGCAAGGGGCTGAAGTTCCACTGGAGAGGATGGAAGTTTGACCTGCCACCAGCAGTGGGTACAGAAGCAGAGATTGTACAGTCAGGTGGCTGGGAAGGGGCTGTGGGAATGCTTTGCAATCAGGGCAGACAAAATGGAGTGGCTGCCCATCATCTCTGCTGGGTGACCCTTTATTTGTCATACATTTTAAGTAAAAATACTCCAAATTACAAGAATTCTTCCAAATTAAGTGCTGTGATGTCAATGAAAAGCACAACAAACATTGTGCTAATAGGTAATAATTCTGTTAGGGTATGCACAGAGGTGTAACTAGACAGATTTGGCTTTTACATTTGAAAACTGCTCATTTTTCTTCCAAAGGGATGTGTTCATTATAGAATTAAGGATGTGTCAAGTTTGCAGTCCTCTCATTTGAAGTCCACCCAGGCTGGGTGGGTATGTTCTGTTTGTGTTTGCAGAGGACCAATAACATGGTGCACATTCTATTTCTGCAGGGGGATAGTGTTCAACTAAAATAAAGGGGATAAAATAGATATGAGATCTGTACTAGGGGAAAGGCAAGTGCTTTAACCTGCTTCCCATAATATTCTGGAATCTTAATACCTGAACCTGTTGGAAATATTTGTATCAGCAGTAAAGATTTTAGTTTATTTTAGCAAAAGTAAAGTATTTCTGTGTGCAACATTTTCTACTGGAACTGAACTGAACTAACCCAGATCTCTCTTTGCTATTCTGATAAGATACCAATCTTCTTTTACAAAAATAGTTTTATGGAGGTGTAACAATGGCTTTTGGAACCTGAATTGCACTCCATCCTGATAGATTTAAACTAAGAACACTACATATGGCAGAAAAGCTTTTAATGTTGACAGTGGGATCTCTAAAGGGCTTAGAACAAAAGGGAGCAGAGGCCAGTAGAGGGCTGTGTCTTTTCATAAATCCCCTGAAGAGCCAAAAAGATCTTGGTGACTATGAACTTATATGCCTGTTTTATTTTTTACAAATAAAAGTCACCATTTTTTTTTCCTCACTTGTGACATGTCTTCAGTTAAGCAGGCACAACTGATACAATTAGATCTTCCTTCAAGATAGCAAAGAACAGGTTTCTTTCTGACCTTTTTTAAACATGAGAGCAATGGTACCCATCCTTATCTGGAAATGTTACATCTTGAAGCAACTCCATCGCACATTTCCAGGCTCTTTCAGGCCACTGTGCTTGCAAGAACAGTGACCACACTAATATTTTATAAGCTTCTTGCTACTGAAGTTGTTTGGAGTTTATTTTTATTATCTCTTGTCACTGGCATTTCTTGTCCTTTGTGGTCACTTCTCACATGCAGGGAAAAAAAATAAGTAATTTTCTCTTTCAGCCTTTTGCAGGAAGCTAGCTGTGCTTTTGTCCACAATTGCCTTCCAGTACCGTATTAAAAATGTGATATTACTTCTTTCTTTACATTGCCTTTAATTTGTACCACATGGACTTCTAGTGACTGTCACCTCCAAGCCTGTGGGACAGAGAAAAAAAGAAAGGCCCATGTGCCCCTTGCTGCAGGGGTGCACTGTTCTACACAGACTCTCATTTAGTCAAACCTGAGTAGTTCTGAAGAACATCCATTTGCTATGTCCCAGACTTCATTCTCCTGCAGGGATGTTTGCTCCCCTAGTGAAAGCCAATGTCAATGTGTCCTTGTCTGCCAGAAGGATGGTACAGATACCAGAAAGTCTAACAACAGCAAAAAGAAGAGCTGGGGAAAGCTAGGCATCCTAATTTTAAACAGAGAGCTAATTTGGGAGTTGTCATTTATGTGTGCAAGTAATTCCTTCTGTTAAGTATATATAGCTGCATATTTAAGTGCAATACTTAAAATGTGAAAATGAAGTTCCTTAGCTACTTTGGAAGATGAAAGAGAAGAAAAGAAAGCTAGTATTAGCAAAAAAAAATAAAAAAATAAAAAAAACAAAAAAACAACCAAAACTGAAAATAAAAGAAAGAATTGTCTGTTTGTTTGAGCAGCTGTCCACACTATAAATTGAAATGCTTTGAATCACTGAGTCTTTCTTGGCCTGTGTTCATCACAGGCACTTTCTGCAGTGCAGTCTCTCCGCATCAGGACTTGGCTGAGCTTTGCTGTGTGTCTGTGGGAGTGGGCTGATGGTGGTGGTTCATTGTCCTGAACAATGACTGGCGTCATCAGAGGCAAGGCCATCTGCAAACTTTGCTGGGTGTGCCCCCCGCTCAACCCCACTGTGGCACTGATGAAGGTGTTAAACAGCACTGGTCTCAGTGTGGGCCCCCGAGGGGCATCGCTCGTCCCTGAGCTCCACCTGACCTCTGCCCTCCGGATGGGACCATCCAGCACTTCCTCATCCACTGAACACTCCAACCACCAACACCATACTTCTCCAACTTAGAGAGAAGGATGATGTGGGGACTGTGTCAAAGATCACTCAAACCAAATA
This sequence comes from Ploceus nigricollis, assembly GCA_013399945.1. NCBI lineage: Eukaryota > Metazoa > Chordata > Aves > Passeriformes > Ploceidae > Ploceus > Ploceus nigricollis. Next base: position 874,065 of record VXBC01001034.1, read on the forward strand.
TTTCATTTGAAAATTTCATATCAAAATGAGATGAAAAATCATGATGATGACGTATTGACAGCCAAGAAGAAAATATCCATCCATGGTATTTAATAAAACTTACTTTCAAGCTGAAGCAAAAAAAATGCATAGATTAATTACTTAGGTTTTGATTTGATTTGTGGTTATTTGTTCTTTTGTTTGTAGGTGTTTCTTACTTGAACTAACATCCATTTAAACCGAAATTTATTAAAAATACACAGTTCACTCTTTATACTTCAATATTTCAGCATTATATTGTAAATGCCTAACAGACAAAGCACAGGGAGTTTGCTTGAAATGGTAATGAACAATTAATGCTTCAAATATGTTTTCTGTGTTGGAGAACCCACCCATATATATTTGTCTGCCATGCCCTAGTTTGTGGATGACACTATTAAAAAATGGGACAAGTGATGTAAAAAAAAAGATTTTCAGCATCAACACTGCAGGCTTTTCAACATCTCTAGAAATATTTTTCTCTTAATGGAAGAACCTTGTATTTTGCTATACTGAATATTAAAACTCTTGACAGCGACAGACTGTTCCTGTGTCCTCCCTTTTTAAGTCATCAAGGGATTTGGGGGTTTCTTTACATTTTCAAAGGCGCAGATCTGAGCAATATTACAAATATCATTTTATGAGCCTTTTGTTAACACTTCTACCTTCACAAGTGTGCAATAAAAATGGCAAGGGGCTTCCTCAGATCAGTACGATCATATGCTTCTTGTTTTAAGTGGTTCACTGTAGTAATCCTTCTCCAATGTCACCATTATGGTGCCCTTAGTTACAGAGTGGACAGAACATCTGAGGCTCTTCAGATGATGAATTACATCAATTTCCTGCTGCTTCAGTACAGCCATTTCTCCCTAAAAATTTTGAGCATTAGCCAAAGGGCAAAACTTATTACTTTAGGTAGAAATTCAGATCATCCTCTATGTAAGGACAGGAGGTGGACTCAGGCTCTGTTTCCTCCTTGTAACCCTAAATGGAAACCCTTGATTTTTATGCAGGAGACAGTACTTTTGTCTCAGGAGTGTTTCATGTCTGGAAGACTCTCCAAAGCATTTTATGGTGGGGTTTGACTTAAATCTAAACTGCATTATTCAGCTGATTGCTACAGTGGAAGGGTTTGTGAGTTCTTAATCAGAACTGCAAATACTTGAGTGCTTTGAAAATTCTCCCAGGGTGAATTCCCACAGAACTCTCTCAAAAGAAAACTCAGGATGGGAATTTAAAGTAAAACTAAAGTTTTAGTTTTTGTTTCAGATGTATAACTGTTTTTGGCAAGAGTAATTTTTGAATTTGTCTTCTTTGTGTGGATGTTAAAATAGATATATTTCTGAGCAGTTTTTATCAATAAAGCTGTTAGAAATCTGAAACTTCAGAGACAATTCTGTTTTTCTATTTTCTTTCAGAGCCCTTGGTTGGCTCCAAATGCTTTGTGCATAAAAGAGAAAAGGAACAAGTCTGCAGAATGATTTCTATGATGGTGGAAGCAGATTTGAAAGCAAAATCTGTTTTCAATTTCTCTTTTGTTATAAGGCATTAAATGATTTATATCTGATCTAAAAATCAAAACCTTTCCAAATTGCCACTTCCTTTCTTTCCTTCTGAGCTCCTGGTACATGACTGCATCCTAGTAAGCAGAAACTTGTGGTGGGAGATTAGCTGGGAAAGGATTGGGCTAACATTAGGTGAATTTAAGCAGTTCAAGGAACTTTCAGCTCCTCTGTGCTACAGACAGTAGAAGCAGAAGCAGGAGTGCATTTATCTAGAGGTACAGAGTGTCCTCCACTTTGCACTGAAAGGGCTAAATTGTAGGGAATTAGCAACTTTTCCTCTTTGGGCTTTATGTCTGGAGTCTGGGACAGACTTGGCTTGTGAGCTCATAGAGCAATTTGTTCTCCTCTGCCTCCATTTTGATTTAGAAAATATTGAATTAAATTTAGAAAATTTCTTTTAGAATGCAGAATAATGACAACTTTAAAATGAGCATGAATTTTTATCTATGTTGGTCTTACTAAGCTCATTGTATTGGCCTAGCAATGAAGTTAAGATTTACCTACATTATTCCTGTTGCAATTTACTCTTTTTGAGAGTGCTAAGGTATCACACAGTCACTCTATAAGTGCTAAGGAGAAGTGTCAAAAATTGATGTTCCAATGTCTCTTATTTTTTTCTGGTGAGGTGAAAGAATGAACCTTTTTATAGAAAAATAAGCTTGTGGTGGACACCATAACATGAGCCAGGATCACTGTCTTATTGCAAAAAAAGGCAAAACACATGCAAGGTGTATCATGGTCAGTAGACAAAGAGAAATTATTACTATTAAAAAATCATGACTGTCCTTGTTATTATTACTGTTACTTGGGCTTATAGCAGGGAGAAGGGAAAGCTAAGAGGCAAGTTTATAGCAGCTTGAAGCATAGCTACAGAGATATCAGGATTACACCCTTCTTGGCAATTGCAGATGGCATAACAAAAGGCTTTTGCAAAACCTTCTTCTCTGTGAGAGTAGGATGTGGTTGTGGAGTTTCCAGGCTTGGAGGTTTTCAACATCAGGCTGGATAAAACTATAAACAACCAGATCTAGGTCTGGTGACAATTTGAGCAACCTCTGGGATGGTTGGACTACTGACCTTTAGAAATCCCTTCCTCTCAACATTTCTTGAGCATGTGAGATTAAGATAATTTTGTTCTGAATAGTTGTGGGGAAAGCCCTCTGGCAGGACTTTTGGGTCCCCTAGTATTACAGAAGCTTTCACATGGTTAGGCCATGGGTTTAACTGCCCCCTTTAAGCTCCTCAAGCTGTGAGCACTCAGCATTTCTGTAAATCCTGGTCAGATCATCAGAGGCTGGCTGTGGAAGTAGGTAGCTCTCATTTAATGCAAGGCAAAAAGAGTTCTGAAACAAAACTGTATTCCAGGATTTTTTAGTGATTTTTTACTGCATTATTATTTGCCATGTTTGCTGATATTTTTTATTGCAAATTTCTCACCAGTTATTTAAACTGTTCATAAAAACTAGGATCAGTGTATATGGACTTCAGCCTCTTTCAGAGATAAACCCTCTAGTGAGAATCTCTGCAGCACTGAGTTACTTCCATAAATGATAGCTAGGCCAAGTCAAGCAGGGCAAAAAAACCAGTGAGAAAGGAGAACAGGCAAAATTGGGACTATTTCCAAATTCAGCTGTTTCTTCATGGAAAAGAATGACAGTTAATAGACCTTTTTGTGTTGTGTAGAAAATATGTCCTGGTCAGAATAGCTGCAGTTGTTCAGGCATAGGCTTAAGAAGGAAAATGTCCCTGCAGCTGAGAGGCTGCAAGGCTGACGTTCATGGGAATATTTGCTCCATTTATTCTTTCTCTGTTTCTATCAAGCAGATATAACAGAGAAAAGTTTCAGGAAAGTGTCTTCAGACATATGTCCAAATGCCTCAGGTCACCTCCTAGCCACATAGAGGAAAAGTTGGTTTCAGACCTCCTCTTTTATTTTCACTGGTTACCTCTCCTCCCCTCCATTCCTCACTCTAACCTTGGTATCAGGCACTGCTCTGCCATCGATTCCACTGTTACTGTCACAGCAGAACAAACCTATCTGCTGCTACTTCCCCCTCTGGCTTCTTGCTGCCTCAAGCACTCTCCTGACCCTGTGCAGAGCTGTTTAATCTCTCTAAGGCAACACAACAACTCACCTGGCAAAAAAACAGGGAAACATTTCAGATCTGGGCTAGGCGGTCACTCAGAAGGAGGCTGCAGGAGGCAGCAGCTGAATTGCACTTGCCTGACACAAAACTGCCTGCACAACACTGACCCACTGTCATCTTGTGCTCATAGCTCCTGAAATGCAATTGTACAATTGTATTATTTTTCTATTTCTAGTGACGTGAAGAAGCAATGTATATTCTGGCACCTATGCTGTGTCAGTCTTGGAAAATATTTCACCTCCATATTTCTTGACAGCAGAGTTCAATATACCAAAATTAGGAAAGAACCATAGATCATTTTTATAGTTTCATAACTGGTCTCATAAAAAGACTTATGGAAGATGTTTGTGTGAGGAGACTTCTGCAACCTGCACACAGTGGTGCTTTGGAAAAATCCCAGGCTGGCTGTCTGCTCCTTGAACGTGTTGTTCTGTTGTTCCAAACTTTGTGATCTGGCAGCATCGGTGTCAGAAGGATCAGAGAAAGAAGCTTGGACTGTCCCTCCTCTCTCAGCTTCAACTGTAACACTGGTATGACCAAAATTCTGATTTTCCTAGAGAAATCAAAACATGAATGTGGTGCGTTGCAATTATAGAGATTCAAATTCGTGCCCCTATTTTGTGATTTTGTGCAAGTTTGCTACCCAATACAGACAGTATTCACAGAATTCACAGAATGACTAGGTTGGAAGAGACCTTGAAGGTCATTGAGTCCAACCCATGCCCTAACATCTCAATTAAACCATGGAACTGAGTGCCACATCCAACCTCTTTTTAAACACATCCAGGGATGGTGACTCCACCACCTCCCCAGGCAAACCATTCCAGAACTTTATCACTCTTTCTGCAAAAAACTTTTTTCCAGTAATTGTTTCCTGTTCACCTCTCCCAACTCTGCAACATTGAGGGTGCCCAGTTTTGTCAGAATATTTTCTACATTTTCCTACTGTTTATAAGTTCAGCTCTTTATTCCTCTGCCCTGTGACAGCCAATTTTGAGTGCTAGTTTTAAATCCATCCATATACCGAGTGTGCAGGGTCCTATCCTGACCAGCTCCTTGTACCCAGGTCTGTCCAAACAGGAACTCTGCCACAAGAGAGTAGCCAGGAATATCCCAAAATGCCACTTTTTAGTTAAGAGATCATTAAACCACAGCATTTCTGATGTCCCAGATTTGCTAATTTCTGCCTAGGCTGTACAAACATGTCAAGTGTGCTTTCCCAGTCTCATTTCCCACCACACAGTGATAAAAATCAAGCCTCTTCTCCTCTCCTTTCACATCAGTTAGTGATTTCTTTAGCCAAGGATGACAGCTGCCTCTCCTGTTGCAACGGCAATGCAAACGTGGTCACTCTGGCCTGACTGGTCCATGGCCTGACTGGTCTATTCTGGCTTCTCAAGTTATCATTCCACCTGTTCAGATATGCGTCCACACTGGGATTTAAGCAAGAAATGAAAGTTGTGAGAAATAACGGATGAAACAACGCACCTTATTTTGGAAATATTGAGTCTAGTGCTGATAAGACAAAAAACAAAACAAAACAAAACAAAACAAAACCAAACAAAAAGGTGAAAATGGATGGTTAACGGACAATACAGAAGATTAAGAAATTAAGAAATGGTCCGTAGAGCAACAAAAACCATTCTATAAACCACTGTAATAAAGAAAATAAAATTTCAGAGATTCACTGGTCAATAGTTTGAAAGCCTAATTTTTAATTCTGTACTTGCATTATTAAAAACACCAATATATTATCTTTTTTGAGATAGTGTAACAATTAGCTTTTAAGATATGGTCATATGCATGGAATATGCAGATTATGGAATGCTTGGAATGCTTTCAGATTAATAAGAGAAATTTAATAAATTATAGACAAGCTGCCCCTCCCCCTCCCAAAAAAGTTAAAAAGTTGAAGAGTCAGAGCTGGAAGACAGCAAAGAAATTAAAATACCATTTTTCACATTTAAAAGAAGTAAGTAGAGATTACACAAACGCATCATTTATTTACCTAAAGTAATAACCCTGCCTTCCAGAAACAACATAAAATAAGCAGACAGCTGTTGCCAATGTGTTTGTTTGGAGTCCTCCTCAATCACAGTATTTTTAGTCGTCAGGTTTTACTCTGCCTTCTGTCTGTGGGTTGCCGGAGATTTCCTTATAAAGAAGAGTTGGTTGTTTGAAGGATTTAACTGTGCCCCTGGAAAACACTGACTCACGCTCCTGGGGCCTGGTTTCCTTGTGCAAAAAGGCCACTGCACACCTGGATGGACCTTCTACTAAACACTTCAGCACAGACCCTGAAAGCATCCTCGGGGCTGCCTCCTTTTTTTTCTGCTCCTGGCCTTGGCAGACGGCTAAGCTGAGATCTGCTGCATCCAGCTGCACCAGGGCAGGGAGCTGTCCCAGAGCAGTGGCTGTCCCAGCTCGCGGGTCCCGCTGTCCCCTGCTGCTGGCACAGCCGTGTCGCTGCGGGATGTCGCACGGATGCGCTCGCCTGGGCTCCACAGGGACAGCAGTGCACAAATCAGCTGCCGCGATGCCCCTTCAGCCCCACACGTGCCTGGGGCCGGATGGGGCGTGCTGAAGGCCCCCACCCGCAGTGCAAACCCTCCACCTCATCCTTCCTCTTGCACACAGCTGCCAGCCTCAGGTAAGCACAGTAGCAGGGAGATCTTAAGAGGAATTCCCTGCATTGCAATCTATGGTGACAAAAGTAATCTTGAAACAGGTGGAAGATGGAAATAAAAATGAATGACTGTAATGAAAGTATGAACATCACTGAAACTGTTTCTGATAATTATTCCTAATTTCCTTTTTTTATTCTTTCTAATTCAAGTTCTTTAATAAGAAGTACAAACCTCCTCCATTCCGTTTATGTTGCTGCATGACTGGTGAGCTACCAAACTCTGCCACAGAGTGGAAGCAGAGTATCACTGTAAATCCATGCTGGTGTAAGCAGCAGCTCCAGCTTTCTGATGGAGTGGAAGCTGTGTTAGTAAAAGACAAAACTTCGAAACTTTTCCTGCACCGACTTTTTTGCAGTGTTTCCCTCTCCTTAGTATTTGTTATGAATGATGACAAACTACCTGGAAACAGGATGCTCACATGTTGGTTCCCCTTTTGGACTGTAATGTATTGAGTGGCTGCAGAAAAACTTCCTTAGCCTTGTGCTGGGATGTCAGGATTGTAGCTTAAAATGAAAACAGATATTTTAGAGGGTGCTGATTAACTGTTAAACAGGTTTCCTTTCTGAAATGGTTGACGAGGAACACAGAAGTTTAATGTCAGTGGAATAGAAGCATGATCAATGGCACACAAACAGATGGAAATTTGTGACTGCATTATTTCATGTTATTTTTTTAGTCAGACCTTTGGGAGAGTGCTTGCTAGAATAGTCATCTACAGATGTGAACATGACCTAGACCAAGCTATCTCCATGCAGAGCTTCTTTTAAATAAATCTTTGAGGTAGTAGATGAACCTGAAAGTTCCTTTAGTTTGGGTGATGAGCAAAAGGGTTTTAACACTATCGGGTCCTAGGTATGTCAGAGCTTGTTGCTTTTCTTAATATTTGTGTGTGACATTGAAAACCATTAGAGATGTCAACAGCCTGGAAAGTTACAAAGTGAGTGCATGGAGCTAATTTGCCTTTTCCAAAGGGGAGGAGACTAAAAATACATACATGGTAAGAGGGATGAATAGAAAACAAAAAAAACTGTGTAAGTTATTTCAAGAGATGTCTGCTAGGAGGAAGCTGAATTTGGAAATTAAGTCCTACTAATGCCACCAGATTTATTGACGTCATCAGATTAATGTAATTTTTCTTTTAGAATTGGATGTGTATTGACAAGGAAAACTAATAATAGCCCTGTTGCATCTTTAGGAACCGTTGTGTGCTCTCAAATAAATAGAACAAAATCAGTGCTACAGCCCAAAGAAAATCTCGTGTGTAAAACTATCCCCACTGAAGTGAGTGGAAAGGATTGGTTTTGCACAGATGTTAATGTGGCAGGACACGTCCTCTGATTCAGACCAGCTGCTGAGGGGGGAGCTCATAGGCATCAAAATCATGCTCTGAAACTTCTGTTTTATAATATGCTGTCTAGTGAAGGCTTATGAGAAAAACCCAAATGTTGATCTGGGTAAGGTACTAATTCCTTTGTTTATTCTTCCTGTGTGATACCAAACTGTGGAGTGCTTTGAGAGTCCAAGGAGGAAGATACTCATCCTAACAGAAAGACAGGAGTTAGAACGCAGCATCTGCAATAGTGAGGCAGCAGATGGACTGTCCAACCCTTGAATCTCCCAGGACTGTACCACCAGGTGCTTGATTTGGGCTGCATTCTTTTCCCAGGGAGGATACAGGACAGGGTCTGGTAGCAGATCTGAGCACCCAGTCAGGACTGAGGTTCTTCATTTCAGATGCAAGAATTAGGGTCTGTTCCTGCAATGCCCAGAGGATCTGAAGAGTGAATTGCCACTGTAGCATTCAGTGAAAACCATCTTACTTGCTGACCTGTCGTCCTCAGGGATATTAAGTGAACCTTTTTAGTTCCCTTTAGCTCCCTCTGTTTCCACTACTTTCATTGATTGCTTTCTGCCCAAACTCTAATGCAGAACTTAGCAAGAATTCGAAAAAGGATTACAAAATCCCCAAAATCTTCAGAAATAGAATCTTGGGTTTAATTTTTTTTCAGAAAACAGTGAAGATTATTTTAATTGAATAAATTATTTAATGGAATAATTCTGTCATAGCATGGCAAAGTTTTTATTTTGTGGGAGGTTTTCTGAGGGGTGGTGATCTTTGTTTAAAAAGGAGAGCTCTTATTCATTGGTACTAAATTCTTTGACTTCACTAGTTTAGTCAATTTTCTTTAATTTTTCTTAATGCAGGCAAGCTGTCAGAAGAACATTGGTGTAAAAATAGAATATAGAATCAACTCTTTTTACTGTATTGGAAATCCCATGCACTTCCTAGAGTAAAATTACTAAAAAGACAAGAGTTTTAAATAACTGTGATTCCAAAAAATAGCATATATCTGTGTTCACTAAGTATTTTATGAAAGAGTTAAAATACAGATGACTATTTGTTTTGAATCTTCTTAGCTTCATTACAATTCTAATTCAAAGTAGAGAAAACTTTCATTCCTGTGTGTCAGTTACTGAGTTTTTGTTACTTTTGCTCAACACCCATTTTTAGCAGAGCAGGTGACAAAACATCCAGATGTCAAATGGATTTGCTCATAGTCAGGGGTGACAAGGTGCCTTGAAACAGAAATGCCATACTGTGAGGCATGCCAGACTGTGGGATCTCTGTCGGAAAACATCCTTGACATCTAATCTACCTGCCATAAATTACCTCTCTTCGAGTTAGACACACAGAAAGGTGACTTCACCATTGTTAGAAGGCAAGAGAATGGCTCTGTGGCTGGAAAAAATAATGATATTTTATCTGTATTTGTTTACTGCATAGAAATATTACTAATTAGTATGTTTGTTTCACCATTGCCACTCACCTTTGCCCAGGGGCTGCATTAATGCAGAGATTTCAAACAGACACATTTGTATTTATGCTTGGTCAACATTCTGTTTCACAGATAGCATTTCAGCTGGTAATGTTCATTTCTCTGCCACTTAGAGTGACCAATGCAGAAGAGCCTTGGGAGAACAAAATGGACATATTCAATTATACATTTTCATTTCTTGGAAAAACAGTAGAAAATCGTCTCTGTAATTTTCATTGGTCCTACAAATTTTCAGGGAAAACTACAACTGTTTATTTTTGAGACATTCTCTGTCACATTTTGGTTGGTCAGGAGGATTTTGATATCAGCTCCAAGTTCACAGGTGACAAGGCTTTTACTGAAAGAGCCCAAGAATTGTGTAACTCCTTGTTCCCTAAAATTCAACTCCACAATTTTTTTTCTATTCTGTCCTTACTTTTATGAACATTAAAATTTTTTAAGTAGTACTATTTTTTATTTGCTTATCTTTCTGTATTTTGGGGTATTTTCGATAGAGGAAAAGCTATACGAGTTTTGGGTTCTTTTTGTGCAACATTCAGCATTATTGGAGAAAAGTGGTCTTTTGTACTCATGGAGGAAAGTAGCTTATGAACTGAAAAGTAATTTGTGGTATTCGAGGAAGACATCAGCCATTCAAGGTAACACATCAGTGAAGTCTCTCTAATAAGGCTAACCAGTAAGCAGTGCAAAAGGTCCAATTGATTAATTCAGTAAAGAACAGGCCAAGAAAAAATGCTGCTGCTTTTTGTACCTGCTGTCAGCATGAGGAGCTGCAGGAAGAGCTCTGCACTGGATGCTCATCCCAGGCTGTGCAGCAGGACTGCACCAAAGAATGAGGAAGGAGCAAGTTTTTTCTGCTGACTTCTAAGGGTGTGGGACCTTTTTCCACTTGTGTAGAACTTCTAAGAATACAGGGTGGAATTTCCTTACACCTCCTGCACAGACCTGAGTCTGCTCTTCAGGGATTTTCACCTGGTGACCTGTAGGTGAATAGATGCTGCTTCAGAGAATGTTCTGCTCCCTCCATCTCCAGCCTCAGTGCCTAGAAGCACAATCCAGCTTTTCCAGGGAGACCACTGCTGTATAAATTATAACAGGCAGAACTGAACTCTGGTGAGGACAGACACAAGGGGGGATATCTAATGCCACATGTTGGAACATGCAGCTTAGGAGGAAATACCACCCCTTTTCCTTTGTCTCAGGCTGATGAAGGCTAGCAGAATAACCTATGGCAAGCTTCAGTTCCCAGATATAAAGCATCAGTTCAGTGACTTTCAAATAAATGCCAAAAGTGAAAGAAAACCAACAAAAACTACTCCCCAAAAACCACCAATTCAGTCTTTTCTAGATCAGGTGCAATTATAGCACCTGGTCCAAAATTAGTCCAGACATTCAGTTAAACTCATGTCAAGTCACTTAAAAATTGAACTAAAGACAATATGCATTACTCAGAACTTTATTGTTATTAATAATATTGGCACTTTTTAATTGTTATTTTTCTCCCTGAGGCAACAACAGGATTTGGGAAGTCTTTCAAACAGAAATTTGAAATCCTGCTCTTTAAACAATCACCAGCATTGTCATTTACCTAGAAGCATCTATGCAAAAAAAAAAGTTTCCATGGGAACAGTAGGTGATTTTGTCATGCCTTTAACCTCTCTAATCCCAGGGGTGGAAGACTGAACTAGAGTCTTCAGCTCTGGCAATTTTACTGGTGGTTTCTAGTCCAAAGAGGAACATATTCAATGGGGGAAAATGGTGATTCACATCTATTAGTAATCTAAGGACTACCTTGAAGTATGATTTCCTGAAAAGCACTACCCTGCTCTACCAAAAATGGTCAAAGACCCACATTAGGATCCATATTAGGATGTAATTTGAAATATATATATATATATANTGGCTTGTGTTTCCAACCTGAGCCACTGCAATTAGTCTTCATCTTGATTAACTGCTGATTAATTATTCTCAATTAACATTGAGAAATAACATTTGTATCCCCCTTAATAATTACTTCTGTTTTATTTAGATTTTGTCCTTAAAAGAAAGTTTCTGTTTAAGTCCACAGTACTTTGAACACTTATTATAGGAATGATACCCAGTGGAATAAAGGCTCATGCTCTAATTTTGCTATTTAGCAATCAAGTGAGAAACCAGAAAGCAGAAAAAACTCACTTTGAAGATAACTGCTTCAGTATCAGCTCCATGTCTGATAAAAGAGACATAATATTTTTGGTTTTAATAACAATAAGGAGATCAAATGTGTTATTAAACCTCAGTCTGATATTTTCTGTAGAAAATATCTGATATTTTCTGTAGAAGTCTTGAAAGAAAACAAGGTAAAAATGGGTAAACATAGAATTCCATAATTAATTTGGAAATACCTTGACTATAATACACATGCAGTTTATTTTAAATTACTCTGATAAAAAAAAACTTCAGTTGGATGAAGAAATTCTTGTCTTTTTAAACCAGTATGTTAAAACAAAAGAGGTTCTTGGAAAAAAACTCTATTAAAAAAACCCCGTGTCACTAAATAACATAACAAAAGAATCTTCTTCCAATTGCAAAACCAAATGAGCATTTGGAAATTACATTCATTTTCAACCTCAGTAGCGCTTGCAAATCGCGCTCTGTGCTCTCTGGCTAATATTGGAAAGTCCAAGTTGCTTATTATTTTCTTTCTTATGAAAGGATACTAAATACGTATCCTCTGAGCCGAAAGGAGCTAATCATACTATGCTTAGTCAGTCCTGAATGAAAGAACAGCTCACAAGTGTGGAAGATGTATATCTCAAAACAGTGGGTGGAAAAAAGAGAGCTCTCAAGTGGATCACAGTCTTTTTTTTTTGTTCTTCCTACATCATTAGTTGTTTATTAGGTCAATAATTTTGGTCATTTAAATACTACAACACATGTCTTTTGCCTTTGCACAGACTTTTCTATGGAACTCCTATTATTTTGTACCCAATTATTCCCAGACATCTTGCAGTAAAGTGCCCTGGCAGAAAATATGTATCAAGAGGTGCTAGAAAAATAATTACTGAGGCCCAGACACAAAAGGCTTCACAGAACACAGAGAACTCAGGTAGAGTGGTTTAATTACAAAAGATGACACAAATAAAGTAGACCAAAGCAGGTCAATTTTAGCTGGAGAAACACAGAACAATTTACAACTCAGCTCAGTCAGGTCTAGCTGAAAAAACTAGAAAAAGACTTTAGAAAAAATCAGATCTGAGTGAAATCTTGACTCATAGATGGTCCAAAGAATTGCTTGGATGTGAAGGTTGAGTTTAGGTTAATAGTGTTTCTCCTGCCTTATCTTTAGCTGTATGGCAAACCTGCTTCATCAGTCTGCCCTCCTTCCCTGGTGACATTATTCAGCTTCTTAGAGGATCAATGTGCTCAGGGGCATGGGCACCTACTGGGGAACAAGGCTTTTGGGAAAAACATCCCAGGTTCTGTCAGAGAATAAGAATTAGCATAAACAAGGCCTGTACCTATGTATACGTATGTGCATATATATGTATGCATATGTACATATATATATACATATACATATATGCACACACACATGCACATATATAATCCTAAACTTCAAGGTGTACAAATTAGGAGCTTAAATGTGAAAAATGAAGAACAAAAAGGTGACTGTATCCAAGGCAAGCTCACCCAGTTGGTGTCTCTACTACCAGGGCACTTTTTAGCTCTCATCATATTATTTTATGGCACAGAATGATCTCTACTGAGCCTCAGTCACCTGGCATATCTCTGGCATGTCAGGATTGCCTCCTGTGGCTTCACAGCACCCACACTCTGAGCATGGCTGGAGTTATTTTGCATCCCACCACCTTATGTATATCTGAGCTGTTGCAGCACTAAGCTAAAACCTCTGAATCTTGCCAAAATAAATGCACCATGATATTCCACAGGGGTCTTGGAGGCTGGGACTATTCCTATGGACACAACATTTCTTGGAAGAAGTAGCATAATTCTCATCATTTGGGAGCTGGAAAATAAAATAGTGCTCTCTCCTATTTTTTCAAGAAGCAGATTTTGAAGGTCTCAAATCAGAAAGAAGCAAAACTAAAGTCTAGAGATTGCTTTCCTTTTCTTGATCTTATTTTGCATTGAGTAAGTACATATCATTTGGACACAGAATCCACAAGTTCACTTGGAGTGCTGATTTGTTATATTTCCCACAAAAGTTTCCAACAGAGAAAGTCATGAGCAGTAGCAAATAAGTATCAATGCAAGGCACTTTGGCTCCTTTTATGATCAAAGAATAAAGTGAAGAGAAAACTTTGTCCAAGAGCAATAATCATGATGATACTCTTCAAAAAGCAAGTTTGCTGGAACTAACCTTTTCCTTTGAGGAAAGGCTGAGAGCTGGGGTTGTTCAGGCTGGAGAAGAGAAGACTTTTTTACAGTCACCTGTAATAACTAACAATCCTGGCTTGTCTTATTTTTCCCTCTGACTATGTATCCTTGCACAAATAATCTTAAAATATGATTAGTCAAGAACAACAATCTTATTAGTCTCTATTAATGACATTACTTGTTTCTATTCTTTGTCACTGATTTTATTAAATCTTTGTGGAAAAGCTTAATCTCAGTAGTTATGAGCCCTCTGACTAAAACAGGCTGGGAAAGTGGCACTCACACTGTTCTGCATTTATACCATCTTTATAATGAGAAAAAGCATAATAAGAAGAAAAATCTGAGAGGCTGGGAAAGGATAAGGGAATTTTTTGTGTGTGTGTCCAGCCTATTACTGCATTGAAATCCATCCACTGTATTCAATGATCTTCTGCATGGACTGATTTTTAGGTCCATCTCGATCACCAGTATAAGCAAATTTGGAAGGAAAATTTGCATGACAAATTATGATTGAGCATAAGGGAAGATTCAAATAGACTTCCCTAAACTATGCTGACAACCTTTTTGACCAACACCAGGATCAAGAAAATAAATTTTTAATTCTCATTCCTTTCCACTTTAATTCCTTTCATTGTTGAATTTGCCAACAATAAATGGACTCATCTTGGGAATGGATTTTATGTGTTCAAACCTGGAAAATTATGCACTTTAAGTCCACAGTTGCAGTCAAGGGTCTGTGTCCACAGTGAAGGGCACAGCAGGAGCTGGCAATTTGTCTCAAAATTGTGGGAGTATTTTGAAAGCAAGCTTTATCCCTTCCTTTTGAGAAACAGCTGTCAGGATATGATGGAATGTCCATGAATGTTGTTTAAAACTTAAGGGAGGTTTATTAAATTATTTTAGATGAGAACAGGTTTTGTTGTTTTCTGTGTATGGAGGTTAACAGTTTCTGTCACCTATGTTTGCATCTCATCCACAAATCCAAGTGATTTGGATGCTGCAAACTGCAATGATTTCTATGTGAACGTGGGAATATATTTCCAAAGAAATGGGCAGAAGGTTGATGTGACAAACAAAAACGAATAAAACTTTACAGCTCAACCTTGACATTCAAAATCACTTGCTTTACTCTTCATTTTCTGTTGTAATGAGAAATAAAATGCAAATACAGTACAAGTAAAATATGCTAAGTGAAGTTTGATGTAATTTTGAACATATCGGTCAAGAGATCATATTAAATGAGGAAGGTCTTGCTCTGTTCTTGATCTATTTTTCCATTTGAGGGAAGAAGTTGGTGTATCTTTAGAGAAGCAGGATGCAATAGAAAATCCATATATAACTTCCAAATCATTGCAATATTGTATTACAGTTAGTTTTCAAAGATAACTCATATATGAGTTCAAAATGGGTTCTTGCATCCCAGTTGCACTCTTGGCAGACATTTATCTGCATAGGCACTTGCTTCTCATGAAAAATGTATGATCTATTGTGAGAGTAAATGAAGAGAAGCGAAGCAAAGAAGTTCCATTTTCAGCTAGTTGCTGCCTGTCAGCACACTATTTCAGCTCTCAATTGTTCTTTGCTCTCTGTCAGTGATAATATGCATTTTTTCAAACATCCTTAAGCTTCAGTGTGCGCATTCAACCTGTTTCAGATGAACATGATAGAGGTCTTGCCTGCAAAAGTTTTGCTAATGTCAGCATGACTTTGTGCAGCTAAGGAGGCAGTACTGAGTGGCACTATTGTCTCTTCTTGAACGTAGTGGGGATTAAACTGGGCCAGGTGACACGACAGCCTTTTCAACCTGCCCATCCAGCTCCTCGCTGGGAGGAGCTGCCACCCTAACGCAGTCATGGCTGAACAGAAGGTCTGTCAGCTCCAGAGCTGTCCAGGTCATAGTCAGTGATGCAAAACAAACCAAAACCATTGCCAGTTTACTTTAGACAACCTCCATCAGGAACAGCCATCCCAGAGGAGAAGTAGAAATCACAGATGTGAACTACTTCTGTCTTCCAGCTTCCACATGTGAGCCCAGGTCCACTGAGGTTATTAAGAGATTAAGTACATAACAGGAATGTCAAGCTTGTGTATGAGAAAACATAATGTCTCACTACATTGGGGTAATTTTATCTCCAATTTGCTTATTTTCTTTTTTTTCTCTTCAATAGGACAGGGGGTTCCATTCAACTCAGAATTCTGTTTTAAACTTGTCTTTATTTAGTTTGTAGTAGTAACAAGAACCTTGGAAAACTAGAGGTAAAACATTGCAACATACTGGAATATGTAAAGTGTTCCCTGTTAAAACAGATATTGAGTAATGGATGTAATGACATAAATCTACATAAATCATAGCTGAAACCTCACCCATTTTCTCTATTTTTCATTCCACCACACTGGTAGATTTGTGGCCCTGACATTCATCTGGGATCACCTTGTGTCAATGTAAAGCAGGTGGTGTTTATACAATTTACAATATAAACATACTCATGATACCACCAGACACCTTAATGTCCACACCCTGAAGTTGTTCCTCTATGGTATAGGTAAGGACAATGTGTCAGGATGTGGCCAGTGACCGTCAAGGAGGGGCTCCAGGGGGTGCAGAGAGAGCCCTCTCATCAGTAAGTTACACATCAGTCAGAAACCTTTACCTTCAGCCCACACAGTTATTTCTTTTAATACCTTTTATTGTTTGAAGGATAAATAGTTTCATATGCCAGGCATTATGTTCACAGACCTGAACAGCCCTTTGTTCAAAAAGAGAATCCAGGCGCCCTGCCCCAACCTTTAATTGCTGCTCAAAGAAGGGAGCTCATTTTCATCTCTTCCCCCTTTCAGAGGAAAAAAAAGACCACAAGATTTTTTGAGAATTATGTCCTGCTGTCTTCGAAATGCCCCACGACTTTGGGGAATAGTTATTTTGCATGCAGTTTTCACACTGTATTCCTCAGAAATTGTTGTGGTGCTATGTAGTAGGTTGAGCAGAAACTCTATTTGCATTAAGACAGTCTTCATTATTTTCAAATGTTTTAACATAAGGAGTTCAATGTGATATTTCCCCTAGTGTGTTCAACAAATAGTTATTCAGAAAAAAAAAATAAAAGTTCTTCAAAAAGAAAATATCATGTTCTTGCTTTAGTGTCTCTCTGTAGTTCCCAAACTAAATAATCTTTACTGGGAGGAGAGAAATTATGCAAGGCCTTCTGAATTCTCTCAAGTTCTTAATACTTTCTAGCATAAGAATAGTCCTGGGGTTTTTTTCCTGTTTATTCATCCTATTTCATTTCAATTTCCACACTTAGTCTCTCAAGTAGTTAGATTTTTCATGTGGCTGCAGAAATCTGATCAACATTCTGCTGTAACACATGCATAAAAATCTGTCATCATTATTACCAACCCTTGTAAAGTTACGCAGTCTACTTTGTACATGGCTCATGAGATGCTAAAAATTCAAGAGAAATCTCCCAATGAAGCTGTAATGCTGCTTTACCTGATACAAGGATTGTAAAGAAAATCCTCCCCTATAAGGCTTTAGGTTTCATCCTGTAAGTTCTCATTAAGAAATATTGCTCATGTAGTATTATGAAATTCTTTTCTGTGAATTATTAAACCAATAATATTGGGCAAGTGTATCATTTTTAGTTATGTTTCTCTTGTTGAACTATATTTTAAAATATATCACTCAAAACATATATTATAAACAACAATATGGCATGAAGTTCTGTTATGACACAAAAAATCTAAATTTTTCTGGGAATATCTAATTTCTCAGGATATCTTTAAGAAGAAGCAGTCCTTTTATCTAAGGGTATGAATAAGGCACATGTTAAGACTTCTGCTCAGAAAATTTTACTTGGGATGAAATGGTCTGGATTGTACAGAAACAAATTTAATTTTCAAAAATAAAAGCTGTTTCTGAACGTTACCACACGGAGGTCCAATGCAAATTGTTCTGCATTGTGCTTTAAATTTAAATCATTAGTAAGTCATTTAGTTTTCTTGTCTGCTTCTGTGGAAACAAAATATTAACGGAATAACATTGATTTGCTTGCTTCATGATTAAATAAAATGGTATAAATAAGGAGAGAAACAATTCTCTCCAATTTAGTCTTTCATGACATTAACTGACAACAATGAAGGAAAGAGTGGCGTCCCACAGTTAATCACATCCATTTTACTTCCAAATTTCTTTCTTTACCTTGCAAAGCTTGCAGTGACCACTTCACAAAATCTAGAATCCAGCCCTTGGTGCAGACCATCTGTCACCCTGCAGCCCATGGAGGTCCATGGGGATGCAGAGAACCACCTGCAGCCTGTGGGAGACCCCACACCAGGGTGTGACTAAAGGAGATTCTGACCCTGTGAAGAAGAGCTGAATAACTCTGGGCTAGAAATGCATCTAGAAATATTGTGGAGCAATTTTACTAAGTCAGCTATTTTAGAGGTAAAGGAAATCAAAACTGTTTAATGGAAATGTTTCAAATCATCAAAAATTGTTTTTACCTACTTCTTATAAAAAATGGGTACCCATCTTTTATCTAGTTGCATTATTATTATTATTATCTTAATGTAATTTTCGATAATGTTAGGTTTTAATGTGTATAATCTCTTCTACACAAACCTCTCTAGAAACATTATTACCCTGTTTGAAGGGCTAGTTCTAATATTTTAAATTATTATAAGTTAGATTTGTAAATTAGCTTTGTGATATTTTAAGTCACATACTCCATGTTAAATTTAATTTATAGTAATGTCACACATAGTATTACTTGTCATGAAAAATAGTAATAAAGTCCATTTGAGGCAGTCTGTATTTACTCTGCCAAAATTACGAATGGTACACAGGGTAGTGAAAGGGCATGTCATTCAGAAATATATTCTAGGCAATTTTTTTGATATTTTGCTGACTATCATATGTGTGATAGCCCAAATGGGGTTATTATTTCATACTAAGTTATAGTTGTACCATCCCATACTCATTTGGCTGATTCATTAATTACAGCTGAAATCAAGAATGTAATTCTGATGTAACTCTGTGAACAGTCAGAAAGAAAGAATTTTTAAAACAGTTCAGAACTTTTTAAAATACCATTTGTATCTTCTAAGCCTCATTAAAATGCCTATGAGTATAACCCTCAGAAAGAATAAAACTGTCTTTCTATTATTGAAAAACAATTTATTAATTTTGTTGAGATTATGAACAAATCACTTCTGTACAATGCACTAAGGGCAAATAGGAAACTTAAAATTTTTCCAGTGTTCACATTTCCAAGCATATGTGGTTGTGACAATATCAGATTTATCTTAGTGATTAGAATTACAGAAAACAGAGACAGAAAATTTTTATTTTAGATTAGTGGTTAACTAATCTAAAATAAAAATCACAGAGATTTCTCTGCAAAAAATTGAGATAATTTCAATTTTAAAAGACCAAATCAAATATTTATTTGTAGTTTTTTAGCTCTCATAGATCTAACACACTATTTTTAAACACTGACCTATGCAATGAAAACTTTAAAATGAAATCTCAAAATGTTTATGTCAGAAAAGAGATGTACTAACTTCTCTGACATTACTTTGCTCCCTCTTTGTAGCATATTTTTTAACATTGTTTGGGAATTTCTTAAATGTTCATGAATACTTCTGATCATTCAAAAGTATAGTTTCTGGTGAATAAACTCATTGAATAAAATAAACCAGCTAAATAGAAGACCTCTTCCCATACTTATTCAAATTTTGCTCTTCTGAGTTTCAGGAGTCACAACTTTTGAGACAGAAATTTATTCTGTATCTAATAAAAGCGTAATATATACCTCTCTCCCAAGCTGTTTATATTTACAGTGCATATATAATCAACATTTTTCTGAGGTGAAATCTGCTAAACAATATTGTTTTGATGATGGCTTTATTTGAACACTTATCACTTGATGTTTCCATGGCAGCAAAGTGATGGTGAATCTCTAAAACATGTTCTTTAAAATCCCCACGCCTGAAAAAATAAATTATTCATACTCAGAGATATCTCAGTGCTATCTCTAACTAGCTCTGTCAGAGTTTTCACCTTTTTTCCCCTCTGTTTTTAATCAGATGTGGTTTCACAAACTTTCTTGGTTCCTGAGTTTTGACAGGCTGATAGACACTTACACAGTAATCAGTGTAAGTTTTACAAGGTCCTCTCAGAAGACTGGTGCTTACCTATACCATTTCTATTGATTTTGTTCTAGAAATGTGACATTATCAGGAGGTTTTTGGAGTCATTAGTCATCTACCATGATTTCAGTGGACTTCCAGAAAGTCACATAATAAAAAGCCTCTGATTTTTTTAGTATTTTTAAAATTACTTTAGGACTTTGAAATTAACTAAGTGCTTGAATGTTTTAAGGCATTTTTAACAGCCATCATTTTTAAAAACAAAATGCTAGCAAATAAAATGAGAAAGAGATCTAAAGCACAGAAATCACAGTAGAATCATAAGTAAGGAACTAGGCTGTCCTCCACAGGCTATTCAGACAATGTGTGGTGTGGACACTCAGTGGTGCTGCCTGTAAGTGCTTTGCTGGTCATGAAGGAAAACAGTCAGAAGGGATGTCTTCTCATAAATGTGCTGCTGAAGCAAAAACAAATATACAGCATTAAAAGTTAGAACAATTCTTCACAGTAATAAATTTAAATAAATTATTCTCCACTTTAAATAAATTTGTCTCCATGCCAGGACAACTTAAAACAAGTGTGATTACAACATGGAGGACAAAGAAGCCTGAGTTGGTTAATATGTCTTTGATGTCAAAATTGGTTCACTGTAGTGTGAATGTTTAAGTAAGATGAAACAAGAAAAATTTCTCCTCTTGAGCAAAGGTTTGAGATCACAAAACACTAGTAGAATGAGAACAGATTTTGAGGCTGAATCTTGCGAGTTCAAAATGACAACCAAATAAAAAGCTCTGCCAGTTCAATTTTATTCCACTTCCCTCTTTTATTTGTAGAAATTGCTGAACAGAAGTACTTAAATTACTGGTTCAGAAGACTAAATACCTATGTAAATATTACCAAAATCTTTGAGTACATTCATCCTACTCAGCCATTTAGCTGCAGCAACTCTAAGTTCTTTTGAAACCACTAATGGCCTCATCCACCTCTTTCTGTCTCTTGACTCCAAAATCATTGCAGTGATCAGGATTCATCTCTACCAATAACAAGGGGCAAGGACAGACTTTTTTTTCTACATTCATTCTTAACTTTTCGATTCTCCTTTAGTTTTATTACATTGAAGTAAAAAGGCTCCCAGAGATCAGTCCTCACATCAGAGCCACAGCTGCATGGACTGATGTTGCTGTCACAGGACAAAGCTTGCTAAGACCCATGGTGAGCCCTCCTATTTGTGTGTGTGAGCTCCCATAGCTCCTTCTGTATCCCCCAACAAACACAACTGGCACTTGTGGTGGGAGAGCCCCCGGCTCATCCCAGGGATTCCCAGTGACAGACAATTTCCTGAGAAAACCAACATGTCAGGATAGGGACAGAGCTTGGACTGGGATGTTCTGATCCTTGTTTGAAGCAGAGTCCATGCCTGTGTTTATCTTTGGCCCATTTATATCCAGACTGCACAGGCTTGTTCCACAACTGTGCACTCATTCTTCTCCCACAAGTTCATTTCACCTCACAGAGTTTTCAGTCATATTAGACTGTAATGTACAATAGACTGCACTGATCATTTCACACTTCAAAAGTCTGTTGCAGGTTAAGAAACAAACTGCTGTGTTTTGAATTTTAAGGGAAATGTTTTTCCTTTCTTCTATTGTGTGTTATTCACAGGTCAACTTATTTCTATCAATGTTATGAAGACAGATTGAAGAAGTACATTACAAACAATAAATAAATGTAATCTGCTGTCATAAGCACAATGAAACAAACAGACCAAAAAATAAAAACTCTGCCCAGCTCATAAAAGTTGCAGTGGCAATAGCAGCAAAAAACTCTAAATCTCTACCATATTCCAAGGTAGGACAATGATACAGTGTATGGTATCACAATTTAAAACTTTAAAGTTTGTCTCCATTAGCTCTACCATTCCCAGGACTACAGTTTCTCTTTGCATAAAGCATTTTTGGCTGACGCTGCTTTTATTGTAACATGAATGTTTTGTAGACAATTTATAGGATGGAGGGAATTCTGGGGATGTCTGGATACCCTCTTTCAAAAGCATCCTTTCTCTTGGACCATTCCTAACAGGCTCAGAAGATACTAACTTGCTTGACTCCTAGTTTGGCATTGAATAGAGAAATATGGACAGTGTCATGTTGGTCCCTATCCCAGATGCCTAATCCAGGCCAGACCATTTCCTTGGAGGATCCCACCAAGCAGCAGAGTGTACCAACTCATCTTCCCACCCTCTCTGGCTAATGGATTTCATCTGGAGTTAGGAAGATGTGGAAGTGAGATTGAGCTGAAACAACCGGCTCATCATAGATGAGGGAAGGAGCAGACCTGGAGCAGTGGCTCAGAGAAAAAACAACCTTCTCTCTGCTCTTAGCACTTCTGGGACACCTTTGGTAGCCAAAACCTGAGATCTGATGACAATCACAGTTGGGGTGATCAGTTAAGTGACACGAGCAGGCTGCTAACGATGTGACTAACTCATCCCCACTACTGCTCGTTAGTCATATTATATTTTTTGCTAACTTGATGGTGCAGCAAATGAAAACAGCAAATGAAAACAAACCATCAGTGGGAGTGCACTGAATGCTGTTGGACCATCTCTTCTGACTTGCAGGAAAATTGTTTTCCTATGAAAACATCCAGTGACACAGTATCTCTGACAGTTTCTAAGAAAATATATAGGCGATAAATTCCCTAGACTGCTTCCTTTGGTGATGTCCTTTTTTGTGTCATCTCTCTCAAGGACCAGTCCAAAATAAGGGAGGAGTTCATCAAGGACAGATGAATGCAACTTTGGAGCTTGATTCAACATCTGAAGAAATCCTCAGAATCCTCATAATGAACTCAAAATAATTACACTGTTTGCTGACATGATGCTGTTTTTCTCTTAAAGGTTTTTCTCCTAGAGAATGTTTTAAAGGAATGTAAGGGCACTGATAAAAGTACACAGAAGAGCAAGGACATACAAGATTAGTGACAAATATCCAAGCTGACACTCCATTATTAACATTTGCCTTTTGTCCCTTGCTTAATGCTGTCAGGAGCGGTGACAAGAGGAGGGATTTCAACCCTGACTGGGCTTATTTGTGCTTCGACCTTCAAGTGTGTTTTCATTAGGCAGAAATTAAATATTTTCTAATGAGTTAATGGGGAAAGTACTTTAAAATTAAAATAGCAACTGAAATTTTACTTTTAAATGCTATCAAGACATAAGTCATGAATATGAAAGGGTTGATCAAGACTTTCATTTTTACTAATATAGTGATCTGAAAAATTAAGGAAAAAGCAAGATAATCTTCACATTTCTGAAAAGTGTATTCCAAAATCTATCAGCTTAAAAGAACATGATATAAGCACTGTCTTTCCTATAAGAAATACATAAGAATTTGATTAGTCTCTTGAACTTATTAAGTTCCAGTGGAGGCAAGCTGTGACCATTTGTCTGCTAAATAGTCTCTATTTTTCAAAGGAAACTATTTCTTGAGATAAAAGTGTTACTATAAAAATTCACTTAAATTTATTTTTGGAGAAAGAAAGAAGATGAAAATATGGAGAGTTTTCTAAGATTATCAGCTACATAATTTGATACTTGTGCAGTACAAATTAATTGGCTAGTATCTAGGATTAAAACACATATATATATATTCAATATTTTCCTTACTGTGTTGCCCTTGCTTTTCTATTCCACACCTCCATCCATTTCCCAGTATTTCAGAGGTCCCATTAATTTGAATAAATGAAATCAACACACCTTCAGAAAGCCCTCTGAGAGCTGAGGTTGCAGACATCAGCTCTGAAATTTGAAAACTGAGCTGAAACATATGTGATATGCTCACTAATGAAAGATATTTTCAATGCTTTAAACAATAACTGGGGTTTGAAAATGTGGAAAATAAAGTATTTCAAAAACAAACATACAGATTAATTGGTTGTAATCTGGGAAAAGATATTTTTAGAACAAAAGCCCAATGGAGAATAATTTTCTCTTTGCTAAATTTGAAAGAGGCAGTGGACAAGCTTCCCTGGATGGTAATTTATATTTGGTTTCATCTGGGTTCAGTAAATATTCACCTTTCCTCTTTACAAATTTAAATAAAAGCTGTCAGTAAATAAAAAGGTCACAAGTGTCTTGCAGAGATTTTCTCCTGCAATTTGAAAAAAAATTCATTGTCTGTGCTACAATCTCTCTTGAGGCTCATGGTCCAAACCACATAGAGCTGTACACAGATGTAACTTGCAAGGTCATTTACTCAATGCTGCAATTTCTACATCTGAAGTAATTGCTGTATTTGACTATTCAATTACTTTATAGTTTTTGAATTTGGTGTCCTTTCACCAGGTTAAGTCTATTTAGACATGCATAGTAAGGCATGAAAATTCAATTGCAGCACTATTTCTGTAGACACATAAAAATAAAATGGAGCATAAGCCATAATTAAACTACAAAAAACAATTTTCCAAGGAAATGCTTTGACTGAAGGGATGAAAAGCTGGCAGGTGATGTGCAGTACACCTGGGTGTGTATGAGCTTCTCTGGGCTGAGAGCCTGACTTAGTGACACTAGAAAGCCACTGTCCTCTTGTCAGAAGTGTGGGAGAACATTGGGACTGTGCTCCCCAGCTTCTAATGGGAGCAGAAACCATCACCCTTGGCATGGGCTGAGCCTGGTTGCAGGAACCTCTGTTCATCAGCAGACAGGATATTGATGTAGAGAGGTGATGGGAAGAATTTATATATGAAAACACTTTTTTTTTGCATTTGCTGCCAAATGTTTAGCTCAGGAAACAAACCACATTAAAGAACCACTGTAAAGAGTCAATTTTTATTGGAGAGTTGGAGATTTATTTGAACAACAGTGAAGCGAAGAGTTTGAGCTAATGAAGAAGTCAGATGAAATATGTGGAAGGAAAAAATATTTGAATGTAATAGAAAAATTAAATTTGCCAGTTAATATCTCATTGAACTGTTGCATTCCCACTGGAGCAAACAATCCAACTCCATAACCCTTGTCCTTTTCCACACAATTAATACTCCAGTGAAAATAAGCTTTTTCAGGGATATTTATACCCAAAGCAGAAATTAGTTCAATTCTGAATGCAGCTGAAAGATAACCACCAGCCTGATGGTGCTTCCTGTACATTTTTCTCTGAAAAAAATTTTTGAGATTCTGGATAAAACCACTGTGCAAAGTACAGAGTGGACCTCTGTGAAATTGCTTGTAGGGCCACAGCTACACAAACTCACTACATACAGGAGATTTTAAACATAGGATAATTTGATTAATGTATTTACCAATATAAGCATAGAAATACCTAATGCAATTACTAATATATTGACTAGATGGAGAAGCTCATTACATGGTGAGAAATTTTGAATTATCAGGAAAAGCGTTTACTTGCAAGTCCCATGTTTGCCTGAGCCGAGGTTTTGACTCCAAAATAATTCCCATGTTCTTGAGTGCTACTTTATAACAGATCTGGTTGTATGATCAGAAATCATATAAGAACAGGATTCAAATCAAAACATCCAGTTACAATGTTTCTCATCACCTACTGTGATGAGAAGTTTCTTTGCTGGTAAATATGCTACAAACTGTCTCCCACAAATCCCCTCATTATGAAGCAGTAAAGTTTCCTTGTGCACCTTTTAATACACACATCACAAAACATTCATGCTAACATTAAAGTTCACATAGAAGAACAATTCATCCTTCAGGCCTTTTTAGCTTTACTTTACTTTCTCATTCCAGGGGAGAGAACATCATATGCATTTGCTGTCTCTGCTAAGGCTAACCTTCATTAGAGTACTGCACTAAGCTACTACTGAGCTCCAGGAAAAACCTCTCAAAAAATCCTTTACTCCACTGGTTTTGCTTTTCTGGGAAACTGTTAAACACATGTTGCATTTAATGGTGAAAATACTACATCTGAGTATTCATACTTTAATCAGAATGGACATTTCTGTTCCACTTCAGTTTCTGCACTGTGACATTAGAGATACTTGCTGACTAATCACCATGGCTAAATGAAATCAACAATTCCTTCTTTATGACTACACAAAACATAAAATTATCTACATGCTACGATGTGTCAATGGGTTTATAGGGGGATCTTCCTTTATTCTTGTGGAAACTTCCATGAAAATTTCATGCCATGGCATGCAGCTGAGCACATGATGTAAGTGGCTCCTAGAAAATAAAAAGGTGAAAAAAAACCTGGAAAAATCAGTTCTGCCTATGAGAATGTCTTCATGAACACCAATGTACTACTGAAGGATAGGACCTGGTGGTAATAATTGATTTCAAATATTTTGACATCAAGAGGGAATTAAAACAGTGGATTATAAGCAAACACACAGGTCCATGAAATCTTGTGGAAGCAGGCTGATGGGTTTTTTTCTGACAACACGGATCAATTTACCTTTATTCCAGCTAGGAAATGAATGGAGGATGATATGCTTGATAACAGATGCTTGTGTGAAAATGGTCGTAAAACAGAGTTCACTGGACCTAGTGAACACATGCTGAAATACACTTATCTGACTGTCCTTGACTGTAGACACTGTGTACAGGTGTTGCACACAATGTTTAAGAGTATCGGCCCCCAAAATTCTGGACAATTGACAGAAAGAAATTTTCTGAATTTCAGAAAAAAAAGAAGTCTGAGTGTGACATCATGCAGCTATGTTGGAAAAATTTTGGTGTTAATAACCTTAGGGTATTATAGACTCTTCTTCCTTGGACGGATGTAAGAGTAACCTTGTGTACTGGGACAACTGTGCTACAGGCTTTCAGTTAAAATTCCTTAGCTTTCTTAGAAGCTGCAGTCAGGAAAGGATAGGGAAAGGCACACTGGGACAAGGGAGAGACCAGAATGTGAGAGATGGAAAAGGAGAATATGTCAGGAGACAGAAAGAGGCCAGAACAGAAGGATGCACTGTGAAATATGGGGTCAGCAGGAAACAAGCCTTCAATAAACTCCACAGTGACTGTTACAGCTGGAATGGATTTACACTGGTGTAATCAAGGTCTTACCTTTTCAGTATTTTGTTTTCAATTCAAATTTGATTTATTTCTTCTGAAATACGAGAACAGCAACATGATTACTTTTAGTTACTTGTCTTTTGTGCTAGTTTTCTTAAAAAAAAAAAAAACAAGAAAAAAAAACAAGAGAGAATTATTTAATGCTTACGGAAAAGGCCAGCAGAAAATCTCAGCTCTTCTTATGCTCAGTGTAAGTCTTGGAAATATAGTCATACTGTACAGAATCATAAAATGGTTTTGGTTGGAAGAGACCTTAAAGATCATCTACTTGTAGCCCCCCTTCCAAGGACAGGGGCACCTTCAACTAGACCAGGTTGCTCAGAGCCCCATCCTACCAGGCCTTGAACACTTCCAGGAATGGGGCATCCACAACTTCTCTTGGCAATCTGATCTACTGGCTGACCACCCTCACAGTGAAGAATTTATCCCTAATATCTAATCTAAACCTCTATCAGTTTGAAGCCATTTCCCTTTGTCCTGTCCCTACAAGGTGCTGTAAATAGTCTCTTTATTATGTGCAGTGCATTTTTCCCTTACCTTGCAACTTTTAAAAGGGTATCAGCCACTCCTGTTCTGCTATAGAAGCACTCCCCACAGGTGTATCTAGGACTGAAAAGAAACCGAGAGTCAAATAAACTGTCTGGATTTCTGCTTCAGTGGGACAGAAAGCAGGTTGTGAGGGACATCTGTGCTCAGAAAACATCAATTCAAACAAACACAAAGGGTTGGTAAGATGCTTGGCCATGCAGACATCTGCCATTTGCAAAGCCAATATAGCAATCTAGAATGAAGGGACAGTTCTCTAAATACATTCCAGGGAAACAGTATAATGGAAAGAAAAGATTTTATTTCAATTGAAGGACAGTTTTTCTGCAACAGCACATGAAGTGCTGAGAAGCATGAGTGAAATTAGGATGGTATCAGGAAGTTCAAATTACCCCTGTAGTGAAGGCTCTGGAAGAGCTTTTTAATTGGGTTAATAGTAAGAAACATTTTTCATTTCAAGTTAGAGCTCAGTGAATGCAGTAACACCTTTTGAATAGTTCAACTGACTGAATAAAGCCTTTGCTATCAGGTCTTTGTTGCACTGTCAATACAAATAATTACTGTATATAATTAATTCCATGCTTCAGTGCTCTGCTGCTCAGCTGCAAGCCTAGGAAGGTTTTTTTGCACTCCTGAGGAATAACAAAGCTCTTGAGTTTTATTCACTTGCCCTCCTTTGAAGCAGCAGGGATAGACCACAGTGTGGGCCACTCACTGGTACTGAGAAAGCAAGACTTTGAGTTCTGTCTCTTGTTTTGATTAACCCACTGACCAGACGTGGGGACTGGAAGGGGTTTTCCTTCTGGAGTTCACACTTTTCTGGAGAACAAACCATATCTTGCTTCTTAGGGTGAGTTGAGCACTTTATCTAATAAATTCCAGGGACAATTATTTGGGGATTGACATCCTTCATCTTCTCCTGTTCTCCTTACACACACTGAAAAATTTTTAATTCTGTTCTTCAGATTATTGCAGGGACTATCCCCAGCAGCTTCAGATCAGACCATCTCACTTCCAGGCTGTTTGTTGTGCAGCTGTGACTGCCGTGAACTCAGAGCAAGCTACAAAACCAGTCACACAAGTGTGTGGTTAAATGTCTTGCTCTGAGCTCTGTGCCACACTCTTTTACACAGAGGTACAAATCACCAAGGTCTGGGAGGCAGTATTATAGGGGAATATCACAAGAAGCTTAACCTCCTTCTGCAGACACCCACTGCTGTCCTCTACTGAGGCCAGGATACTGGGATACTGCTGAGTGCATTGCAGCCATTGCAGCATCTCACGTCCCCTTGGCCAGTCTAGGCTTTTCTGAGTCTAGGATCTTAGTGTCTACCTTAGTAATGAGTCTGCTTTTTCAGAAACAAACTGTGAACGTAGCTCAGGCTTCACCTTCAGCTCATCTGTCAGTCCTAACCCTAACCTCCCATCCATACTTTGACATTTTTCCCTTCCCATAAGGAAAGAATAGCAGAAAAGAAGTGTCAGGGGGACCTCCTCTTGGTTTGGTACACATAATTTCCCTTCTAAGAAAACTCCAGCCACCAAAGCCTCCCATGTTATTGCAACTCAACCAATGCATCTGGGGGAACAGCATATTCTGATTTCAAGTTTTCTTTTTTCAAAAGATGCATCTTCAGAGCTTGTGAAGCTCTGACCAAGCTTATGGCCAGAACACAAAAGGGTGGGAGAAAGGTGTGCTTCTGACTATAGTGATGATGGGCATGCACTTAAAATCCAGGGTAAGTTCTACATCCTGCATAACAGAGAATTTGATCTTCCACTTCCATGGAATTCAAAGACTCAAAATTAACCTCAAGGGAAAACCTTATTCAACACACAAGTGTGTTTTGCTCCTTTTCTCTTTGCTCCTCTCCCTAGCTTGCATGCTTAGGAGCTTATTAGCTCTCTACTTCCATGTTTTCCATCTGAGAAAGTCATGGCCATGGAAAAGAAATTAGGGCAGTAGGAAGCAATGAATTCCCACTTAATTAGTATTAACTAATGCAGTATTTGGGATGGTATCTGCAAACACTATGAAATAATTAAGGATAACACTAATCATGGCCTATGGGAAAATGTATTTTAAAAACCCTGATTTGGAGACTCTGATAGAAAGCAACTCTGCAAGCAGTCTCATTAATCGTGGTGATATTCAGTGCAGGAAACAGCAAAACATGATCCTAAATGAGTCTTCAGGAAAGTAACTACCTGCACATGTAACACATATCATTCTTACCAAAATATTATTTCTTTAAAATTGGCAGAGCTTAACATTCGTGCTTTATCCGAAACATAATTCTTCTGTCATTGTGTCCTGATGACTCATCATTCAAGGTACTCCAATGAATCATATTAGTGTTCTCCCAAAATAAAGGTATAAATAGATATAACTTTAGAGCACAGTATTCTAAACTGCTCCTGGACAAAGTTTGCTCCCTGTAATATGAGCATCTGTTCATGAGATTTTAATAACTTGAAATTTCATAAAGACAAAAATGACTCAAGTAAACAGTGGATGGATAAAAGTATGTGCTCACATACATAGTGATGGGTGAAACTTTTTTATAATTTATTTGTTGCTGTTTGTTTAGTTTTTGGTTTGGTTTTGAATAAAGGTTTTACACTGAGTCATCAGAGATCATTGGACAAGTAAGGATCTTCAGATTTTCTGTGTATAAGTATTTTAAAGTGTTTTACCCATCACAGATGTACATCATTTGAATATGTAAGTTTACTGTGTTAAAATAGGAACCAAGATAGGAGGCTGGCTTTAAGTGATACTTTATATCTTAGCTGTCTCTAATTTTGAATCCTGAATTCTTAGATGTGATGCCACCTGGTAAAATATGTCAAGCATGGAAAAGCTTGAGCAATGTCCATTACCCACACTTCTAGAAGTCTATTTTTCTGTCATTCTTTGACTTTTCACACATGAATTTGGTTCCAGCAGCACACTGCCACAGAAATAGATTCTTTGATTTTTCTCATTATGGCAAAAATAGTACTGTTGTAGCTCTCTAAGCTTAGCTTTTGGGGATTTATAAAAATTTTGCTGTTAAGTGAAAGAGATTATTTAATCTAACCTTTGGACTCACTTTAGAATGACTAGTAAGTCCGAGAGAAAAGACCGTGGCTTTTGCAGTACTTTTTTCTCTTTTATAACTACATTTGTCCCCTTTCCTTTTCCTTCTCCTCCCAAAGCATGCCACCTGGGAAACAGAGAAAGAGCTGAATTTGCACTAAGGCTATGCTACTTCAAATAGTGCTAATAACATAAAGGCATTTATTGGCATAAAATGGATAATGTGAAATATGAAGTATAATTTCCTTTCAACTGCCCAGAGATTAGAAAGTGGTACATAGAAAGGCTAGTAATATTTCTCATGGCATATTTTGATTCAGCTTCTCATTCTTTGACCAATGGTCAGAAGAGTTGTTTAAAACTTCATTTTTAATCATCTACTCCTTTTTTTTTTGAATACTGCCTGTTTTCTCAGACTTTTATCCTCGGCTTGAGAGTAGACAATTCCCTTTAAGCCTTCATTACAGCATTTGCTACCACTGTGGTTCAAAAATTCTCCTTTGAAAAGCTGCAAGGAAGTGCTGTGCAGTATGATTGTGCAATCCAGGTCTCATGCCAGGCAAGCTATTTGTGTTAGACAGATACTTAAAATCCTACTAAAAATCCTGTCCTTGAAAGGACCAGCTAATACATAATGTCACTTAAAAAGAAAAAGCACTTCTTATCTAAGAGGACATCATAATGTTCTTGCTTCTCTCATGCCCAGAGAGAGAAACACTCTGCAGTGTGATTTAATCTAAAACTTTCCAACCCTGAGCATGTTTTTGTAAGTGTTTAACCCTTTCAGGTGCAGAGACAGAGTATGGTTTCTGCATCACTGTAATTCTGCTACAACACTGGCCTCCAGGTACAGTGGGGCACACTACAGAGAGGTCTTCCACCTCAGTGAGATGCAATGCAAGGCAAAGATGCATGAGACTATGTTGACATCTCTTCCCATGTGCTGAACCAGGAATCAGCCAGAGGTTTGCAGAATTCGATTTATCTGTCTCATAAAAAGCTTTATGGCATTCTGTGAAAGTTAAATTTCAGCATGTTGTAATGCTCAAGATGTATTAAAGATTTTTAGGAAAGGTTTTCTTCTTTATGATGCTCCCCCCACATGCTGATAAAAAGCTCTCCCTATAAACCACTTTTGTATCTCTGCATTATTTTTTATTCTCTAGAGCTTCTTTCCTGCGATTGCAAAATATTGCTTAGCATAAAAGTGTCTCCTCCTAGTCAAATTTAGGCTTTTTCTAACACTGCCTTCAGGGTTTATAAAAACATATGCAATACTATTGAGAAAGATTATGTAATTATATGGGAGGAAGAGAAATTGGACACTGTGATGAGATAGGATTATTGCAACAGCAGAGAGCACTGTGTGAAAACCAAATAGATAGATGGGCAGTATTTAATATTACTGATGAATCTTTAAAATCAAGATGTGCTTCTTCCAGAAGGAAAGTTAAAAAAAATAATACTTGAAGTACAGACAAATTCAGCATTTGTCCCTCCCCTGTAGCTGCAAGGCTGCTTCTAAAACTCCATGAAATGGCTCCATTTTCTGGGTACTTGCTAGCCACAGCTGTCATAATGTCCAAGTCCTAGACAAACAGCTAGAGTACAAATAAGCATCAGTTATGGATGCAAAACAGAGGCTGATGTGTCTTGAATATACCCGACTACTCATGGAGACCTCGTGCAGTCTGACACCAGGAACACGCCACATCTTCCTGTGCTGGGTTTGCTAAGGCTGGTAGTTCTGACTCCAACAAAAAGCTGGGCAGGCAAGTAATTTTCAGAAAAAGGTTAATTCATCCTTTTTGTAATGAAAGAGGATGATCAGTGAGGTCAGGGAAGACTTTCATCCATGGACTTTCTCATGGAGAGAAACTTCAGTACTGAAACTTCCTCAAACTGTGACTGATTTGTACTTGAACTTAGAATCAAATTTTTTGAGCATCTGAAGAAAATTAGGAAAGTATAGAAAGACAGTGTTAATAGAGTTTTCAGGAGACAATTACCTAACTCAGGTCACCTGATTATTGGGGAGATTTGCAGCCTGACATTGAAGGTTCCTTACTAGTGGTGAGCCAATGAAGCTTGCAATGGAAAACTCAGTGCAAGTTTTCTTCTACTCTCTTGAAGGAACAATCTCATTACTGAAAAATTATTAGGCATATGTAATCATCATTACTGTGTGCAGGTTTTCTGATAAATACTAGGAAAACTTAGTAGTGCAACTTTTGGTTGTCCTGAGAACAGATCTTAAAAATTCAGGCACACAGATGGAGGATGAATTAGATGATGTTACTGGAGATACTGAAAAAATTTTAGCCCCATTTCATATATAAAAAATATTTTCATACATGAAAGGAATCATAACAAAACTTTTCAAAATAGGCATGAGTGTAGATGCCCAGTTATAGAGAAAACACTTGACCAAGATTTTGATTGTACTAACAGAGAGCTTTTCAGCACAGCAACTCAATGTTTTCTCTCCATCTTCACAGGAGTCTCTGCTGCCAAAAAACACAGATTACAAAGGCTTCTGCTTTTGCAAAAGTTGTAGCACAGTTTCACTGCCATTCTCTCTGTGCTGAACAGATCTGACAGACTGCTTATCACTGCAGTTACGCACTGTAAAACATCTCACACACAGATGGAAAATAATTTTTCTGTCTCCTCTCAGATGAAAGCAGAGCCCCAGACATGCAATTTTTCATCCTTAGAGAACTGACACAGATATAGGCAACTTCCAGGTCGGAGCAATTTAAAAAAATAGAGCAGACCTTAGAACAGATGCAAGACTAGGTGGCTATTTTGGATCAAGTCACTTTTATCTAGTAACACTTCATTACTGATTTCAGCCTTGGAATAGTTGTGGGGAACTCTGCCACCTCTAGACAGCATTTCCTTTAAGGCATAGCTCTGTAAAACTGTGGGAATGTATCAAAAGGAAAAAGTAAGCTCAGCAGTTCAATACCAAGAAAAAAAAATAACACTGTGCTGCATCTTCCTCACTGGCATAAGTCTGACAATTTGAATGTCTATATGAGTCTCACATAGGAAGCAGATATTTTCCTGCATAAGCCATTTAATGCTTCAGACCCCACTTCATCATGAAAAAATACCCTATAAGTGCTCTAGATTTTAAACAGAAAAATAAATACATCTCTAGACTAAAATTGTACATGAAGATTAGCACAGATCAATGTACTAGTGTTGCAGAGTATAAGAAAACAGCATCAAACAGCCCAGGCAAAAGTGAACTTTCAGAGGAACATTTCTTCTGTTTCCTTTCCTCTCTTTCTTCTCTCTCACTTGCCTTCTTCAACATGAGAATCTTGAATAAAAAGTTAGGAAGTTTCTTCCCTTGTCATTGCTTTCTTTAAGTAGTCACATAAGGACACTAAAGCATAACTGCTCACTAAGCCATGAGCTATTAATATCAGCCTCAGCTGCCCACAGAGAAGTTCTGGTGCCCCATCCCTGGAAGTTTTTAAGGCCAGATTGGATGGAGCTCTGAGCAACCTGGTCTGTGGCAGAGAGGCTGGAACTAGATAATCTTTACTGTGCCCTACAACCCAAATCATTAGATAATTTTGTTATTCCAATGAATAACTGTTTATATGAAAAATTAAAGTTGCCAGCTGAGGAAGTTTTAAAACTGGTGCTGGCAGAAAAAGGAGATACAGTAAAGCATGTGCCTTACCAAAACATATAGCACTTCACATGACAGTGGTGTATCTGTTCTCTATTGATATGCTTTCTACTGCCAGTAGTTGAAGACTTTAAAGACTGGGAGAGGTCAGACTGTAATTTTTAGTACTTGTTTTCCTTTTAATAGAAAACTCTATGTGGATTTTGTTTCAGAGAACTGTTATTCTGTTTTGCAATCAAATTATCCTGGC
>VXBC01001034.1:910820-923221 GCA_013399945.1 Ploceus nigricollis
GAGGTGGTTGGGTTTTTGGTACTTGGCCAAGCGTCCTTGAAGGAGCCCTCTATGCAGCTTTGGTCCATGGACAGTGGTGAGAGCACTGGACATGGAAGGAGGGTGTCACCATGGCAGATTTCTCTCTGGGCGGAGCCATGGGTGACGAGGAAACACGGAGGGTTCAACTGTGTTTCCTGTGGGGGTCTATGGTACAAGAGAGACTCCTCTCTCCCTTGATGGACGGAGAATTGGTTTTTGGGTGACGATGACTTGGTTGGTACCCCAAAGTGCTGTTTGATTGTGGAAGGGTGGAAACTGGGGGAGGAGGAGAAATGTGCTGGGAGGTTTTCATTCTGTTTTCTGTGTGTGTTTTCTATGCTTCTGTAGGTTTAATAAAGTTTTTTTTCTCTTTTTATCCTTAAGTTTGGGCCTGCTCTGCTCTGTTCCTGGTCACATCTCACAGCAATGGTTGGGAAGGATATATATTCATGGGTGCACTGGCGTTGCGCCAGCGCTCGACCCGTGACATTCTTAAACATTCTTGACATTTTAACCCTGGTGTGTTCTCAGAGGTGCATCTCCGTCCTCAGTGGTCACTCCAAGTGTCAGTATCCAAGCCTGAACACTGATTGGTGTGACCACTACCTCCTGAAAAAACTCACTTCCCTCAAACCACGACACCATGGAAGCAGATCCAGCTGCTGTTGAACTTAGCTGTGAGTTCCTTTGGACTTTATGAAAACATAAAACTGGAGAGCAGTCTCTGTTATGTATCCAGGTGTGCCTTGATAATCTCATCAAATCAGGGGGAACATCAACACCGAGTCTTGGTAACAAATCTTGAAATCTTGCACAAGATTTCAAATTGGAGATTTCCCAAAGGGTGGAAGAATAGTATGGAGGAATGATTTTAAAATCATCTTTTCCCAGTTAATTGTTCTCTTCACCCCCTGCCTGCCAGATGATGTAGTAGGTAAGCTAAATAACAATCTCTCCCTTGTTTTCAAGGAAATTTTCTGAGCTATTTCACAGCACAGAAACATAAACCTTGAAGATTTTGCACTAGGTCAGGACCAAGCATAATTTGTCACCTCTCATCTCCCTTTCACTCTCTCCTGGCACTACCGGGCTCCTGATGAGAGCTTGTCTAAACTGCCTCCATGCCAAAAACTTTTCATTGTCTCACCAGTGGAAAGCTTCTAGCTCTCCCTCTGGCAGGTGAAAACAGGGCAAAATGAAACATCATCAGTTCCTAAGGAAACAGTTCCTTGCTTAGTACTTATGCTTTGTGTGTGTACAACAACTTTTGGAGACTAAATAGGGTTTGCTATTTTTTAATATACCTTAGACTATCATTCTCACATCTGCTTTCACCATGTAGACAAAGTTCTAGTGTATTAGAAATTGCTCAAGCAAATGAACAGTTATGAAATCCCTTAATTTTATGAAGATTATATTGTTGAGCTGTTACAACAAACCCTAGTCCCTTTCTGCCAAAAAGGCAGCTGTAAAATCTCAATTCTCCAATATACAATTCTGAATTTTTAATTTTACAGAACACTATCTTATCCAAGAAACTAAATGCATTATTGATACTATTGCACAAGTTCTAAAGAATTAGCCGTCTAGAAGAAAATTAGACAACATTTATTTTTAATGTGTTTTAGAAAAATGCTCACGTGAAAGTTCATGTAATTTAAATTACCATCCTGTTTCTTTCTGCCTATTTAAAAAAAAAATCCCACCAATGTTATCACAGAAATTAAAATGGTGCACCTATATTGTATGCACTTCTACTCATGATGCTGCAGAAAAAATACAAATATCTTCATCTTAAATAAATGTGAATGGTCTCACAGTGAACACATTTTCATGAACAGGTGAGTACACACAGAAAACCAGAAACACAAGATAACCCCGATTTAGAAAATTGAGATTCCAGGGCAGGCAGTGTTTGACTTAATTATGACAGTGTTTTGCTGTAAACTATGGAAATTTCTTCTCAGTTAGATGGATTCTCTAGGCTGCTGAGGCTGCCAGACCAGAACATAGTCCACCTGGGTATTTAATCAGGACGTGACAAAGGCATCTCAACCTGGATGTAGAAGCATTTGATGCACTTGAGAGAGGAAGAGAAAGCACAACGAAGGCACACTTCTCTTTCCCCAGCTTCTTTATACTGGGAAGATTTCTCAAATTCTGAAAAAAATTGTATTTAGAATCATGCAAATCAGATTGACTTGAAGAAACACAATTCCACTTACTAATTATACAGGGATGCTTTAAAGCAATTCCACAACAAACAATCTTCTTTGCAAATAATTCACTTTACTACCCAAGCATTGCAGGGTCTCACCTATGCCGCATTCACCCTAGGCCCAGGCCATCTCCTGCATGTATAAAACCAAAACATTGTGATGTAAATAGACATCTATTCAGCTTTGGAGAAGTTCTTGAGAAAGAAGATCAGCTAGACTCGCCACTGCATCTTTCAAGGTTAATAGTAAGAGTTTGGCATAAGAGTTTATCTCATCTTCCACTGGTACAAGATGGAGTCAGGGCCTGAAGCCCTGCTGTGCGCGACACTTTTACACCAGCAGGGACAACTGAGAGTTTTCCATAGAAGGTATGGATGCACTGACAGTGAAACTGATGTCTGCAAGTGACGATCTCATTTAAGTCACACTCCCAGACCTCTTGAAAATACTCCATCAATGTCCAGCATCCCACAGGGCACAGGTTGAAAATATCCAATCTGGAGCTGTTGTTCCTGTTCCTGGAGTGCCATATGCTTCCCAGAAGACAGAACAAGCTCAGTGTTCACACAATTAAAAAAAAAAAAAAAAAACCAAAAAAAACAGCTGGGGAAAGCCTCATACTCTTTCTAGAGCTCATTCTCTTTTGTATCCTTCTTGTTGGAGGCACACATATCGGGTGGTGGGGCCAAACCACCACTATTTTAACCACCTCTACATTCAGAGATACGATAACATAGTGCTGCTAGGTGGCTGGGTGGAGAGGAGTTAAATCAAATCCCTTGCAAATGCATGAGGAAGAGAAAGACAACCAAAACAAAGAAAAAGGAATCACAGTTAGAGAAAAAAAGGAAACAGCAGCAATCAAAGGTTGATGTTCCAGGAGCTGATCAGGATACACTCCAACTGTGTGGAGATGCTGAAATTAAGGGTCTTTTCTGATTGATTTGACCAGCTTTGAATGCCCTCCATAATCACGTCAATGAATGCCCAGTGATGTCATAGTATTTATTTACAGAAACCTGATAGTTTCTTAAGCAATTGTAATCATGGTGGATTTGATTCCTGCCACTACAATCATCCCACACACTCCCATGTTCTGACCCAAAGGTGAACGCTGCCTAGCAGAAGTTACAGTATCCTTCTGTGACTCTCAGCTAATCAAAATTAAGTATATATTTTTCTATTTTTTCCCCTACATTTCTAGTTTCTTTTGGCTTGTCCTGCCAGCCAACTCAGTGGCATCACAGTATAGAGCTCTTTATCACATCCTTTATTTCTCTCCATCCACTGACTACCAACTGCCATTTATCAAAAATTTTGTGAAATAAAATCAGGTTGGGCTTTTATCACCTCAGACATGTCACAACAAACAAGTTATGAAACCACTTTCAACACATTTACATAAAAGCTGTGTGCTCTTAGAACGGATGGACACTCCCTGGAAAGGAATTCCAATTCCATATGTATATAATAACTAGTAAAGAAAATACACAATACTAATAAAATGTTCCTGGTAAGTACAAATAGCAGCAGGGACATAAAATATTAGCACACACATCTGCTATTCCCATGACTTACTAGGAAAAATGAAATAAATTATTATACATATTGACTAATTGCTAATACTTTTCACAAGTTTTATTTTGAATTCTTATTTATTGGCTCCATGGTTTCATGTGAAGCCTTCCCCAAAGGCAAGTACATTCATTTAATAGTAAGCAGTTAAACATTTCAAACAGCTTGAGAGACAGTCCATAACAATAAAAGGGATATACTTAATCTGGATACGCAAATTTCATAAATTTCTCCAGGGCAGTGTATTCCCACTGCAGTGTTTTGCCAGCTTAAATGCCAGCACAGCTGTCTTTATCTTTCCCCCTGGGTACTAGTGTTCCTCCTAATGTTTTCATGAAGGAAATCAAAAAGGGAAGTTTGGTAAAAATCATTTTAGTTTTTAAAAGAACAGAGAATTCACACTCAGGACTGGCACTCTATCAAAGGAGCTTTTCACTTATTTGTGGGTCATTTGTGGAAGAGACCTTATTTCTCAGGCTTTTGAGACAATTCTTTAGGTCTGTTGGCACCAATAAAGCTAAGTGGCACACATAAATTTGAAAAACAATTAACTCTTTTGTGTCATTACAGCAATTCTGGAAACTTTTTGTGTTATACTGCAAATATTTACCTGATGTCACCAGACAGCTTTTTCATACAAATTCTGCCCTTAAGCATTCTGGAGATTCCTTCTATGAGTGTTGTACCAGGCGGTTTTTATAGTCATCATTCAGCTCACAGGCTGTCTTTTTGAATAGTTCACCCTACCACAACTTCTTGCTGTTACTGCAGTATTTTTTTATTCTGAATAAGTAATGAAATATTCAGCTGATGAAAGACTTCAGAAACTGAGCAGAGATCCTCTGGGGTAATTGAAACAGCGCAAGATTCTACTAGTTAAAGATCTACCCCCCAGCTGTTTGTTTACATGGAACCTTCCTTCCCTGTCTTGCAGACAATAAATACATGACACTGTAGATGTTTCATCCAATTGCAGTGGCTCCATAACTGACTGGCCTCCAGGCTGATCCACCCTGTGGATCAGGAACAAAAACATTCAGTCTCAGTGAACATAAGATTTTATGGCTTTTACCAATACTTGCAAATCTTTCCTGAATGCACTATTCTGGCAAATAATTTTGCCCCAAATGTTTTAAGACTAAGAGAGCTTCTTTAGTACTAAATGATTTCATGCCACATGTGCAAGTAGCCTGTGAGCTTCAGAAGGAGAGGAGGATTGCAGATTGCACCTGAAGAGAGCCCTGTCTGCTACTGACTCCTGCAAAATGGCAGAACTTCCACTACTGCTCTTCCAGACTCTTGTCTGGACTGGTGTCGAGGTCCATCAAAATTGTTCCAGCCCAACTGGAAGACACTGTCATGTGAAGGAACTACCTGGATGGGGGTTATCAACTTTCTACCTGGTTTGCACCTGCAATGCAGCCACAAAGGCCAGTACAGAAAAGAGATAGTATAGTGACATGATTTTCACAGAATCATAGAATACGTTGAGTTGGAAGAGACTCACACGGATCATCGAGTCCAGCTCCTGGCACTGCACAGGACCATCCCCAAAAGTCACACCATGTACTGAAAGCACTGTTCAAACGCTTCTTGAGCTCTGTCAGGCTTGGGGCTGGGGCCACTTCCCTGGGAAGCCTGTTCCAGTGCCCAGCCACCCTCTGTGTGAAAAACCTTTTTCTAATACCCAACCTAAACCTCCTCTGACACAACTTCAGGCCATTCCTTTGGGTCCTGTCACCGGCCACCAGAGAGAACACATCAGTGTCTGCTTCCCTCGTGAGGACGTTGCAACTGCAATGAGGTTTCCCCTCAGTATCCTCTTCTTCAGGCTGAACAGACCAAGTGACCTCTTTCCAGAAGCTACCAGCTGCCTGACAGACGGACTGTAGAGATCAAGGTACTTTTAACTGTGATGATTGTCTAAAAATTGGCTGTCACTCCAACTCTGCAGCACACCAAGAATGCTACACTTATTGCTCAGGCATTGCTGACACATACAAGAGCTTATTTCGGAGACCATATTATTATGCCCGGACTTGCAAGTTATTGTGCAGTAACCAAACGGTGTTAAGAAACTAATATATAGCTACCTCACAGCTAATCACAAAGGTCTTCAGAACGTGTTCTTTATATATCTCCTGAAGCCCATCTCAATAAAAGATTATAGACTGAGACATCTTTTTTTTAATCAGAAAACACTAGATTAAAATAAAATAAATTGATTCATTTTCAAGATGCATGGAGATGTTCTTCATACTTTGTAGTATAATGCGGTTGCCTTCACTGTGGCCATGGGTGGAAAGGTGCCGGCTAGGAGTCCCACTTATGGCCAGAAGGGCACCCACGAAAGTGGCTGCCTCCGTGTCTCTTCCGAGACTAACATGGATGGCAGTGCTTGCAGCAGCGTGGGTAGCGCTGCAGCAGGAACACACGATAAATCCAAGGTGGAGAAAGAAGAGAAGGCTCACCTGAGTCTCAAGGAAAAAAAAAAAAGAACAGCTTTAGAGAAGAGTGACAAAGAGCCAAAAGGGGAACAGCACTTTTAAAGAGGGGATGGTACAGGGGGTGGGTACAACTCATAACCAATGAGGGGATCTCAGGGGAGGACTACCTCATTAACATAACCAATGGGGTTCAGGCAGGGGAGGGAAAAAGCCTTGTAAACCAATCACTTAGCAAAGAGGGGATAACTGACAATGAACTCTCCAGAACAAAGTGGGTGTGCTCAGCTTGACAGACAGGGGTAGGGGGCAGACCAACTGGGATTGACAAGGATATATAAGGGGATAAGGGGAGGAACAGGGAGATTGACACAGCGACAGACAGACAAGTGGTGGGAAAACTAGGTGGTAAACAAGTAGGGACAAACTATTGTGAGGGAACAAAATAGAGGTACATGGACCAAACCATTGTAACTAACTAGCACAGAAAACCTAAGTTTAACATTAAAACAAAAGTAAAAACACACACTACCACAGTACAACAATATCATATTTATTTTAATATTTTGTATTGTTCTAAATTGCAAAGGTTGAATGCTATGGAGCATTTCCCAAGGGGAAAGGGGGAGCAGGACTAACAGAGGTGCTGATGTTTCAAACCTGTATTCACCATACCCAGAACACAGGTGCTAACAAGACTGAGAAGCAGGATATGGAGGCAATCCAGCTGCATCATCTTGGCATTGCCTGTGTTATACAGGAGACTGGCAGCCCTGGCAGGATGGATGGGGAGCTCCAGGAAGGAGAAGGTCTGTGTGGTGAATAACTCTTATTTTCTGCTCATTTCTGGGGTGAGTGCATTCAGTTTTCATTAAGCTACTGTGAAGATTTCAGCCAGCTTTGCTCACAAGCCTCCTTCTTTTCTGCCAAGGACTAGACCTGCTTTACTTCTACACCTGGAGGTAAATCAAGGTGAAATTAATTAAAACTATGTAACTAGGTAAGACCAAAAAATTCATTACAGCTATGTAACTAGGTAAGACCAAATCTGAGCACAGCATAACCTCACTCACTCTCTTCTTTTTAATTACACCTGGGTATCAGTGACACATCACAGAACTGGCAGTTTAAAGTACAGTATTACTCTTTGTTTTGATGGTTTTGTTGATGTGTCAGTGCTTCATCAGGAAGAAGGACTAGAGATCAGAGAAGTATGAATCTGGTCTGCAGATCTTATATGTTCTCTGAAATATTGCTTTTGGAGAAAGGAAACCAAATATATGAGGGATTCATACCTTTCTCTCTTTGGATTTTGGTCTGCCACAAACAATAGTCAGTCAATTGTCAGATAATCAAAGGTAAAGAAATCTGGATAAGTCATTATGGGCAGGAAAGTGCAAAATAGGGATCATAATGTAAAAATATCCTTTTTTTTATAATGGAATTAGCAAATCCTTTATTCTTAGCAGCACCAAGTCAGTACCTCTACCTCCTGATCTCAGGGGCTACACAACTTTACCTAAAGTCTTAATAGTGAACTGCATGTTTTATTAATCATCTTCACTGTGAAGCACCACAGTGACCAAGGTACCAATATTTCATATGACAAAACACATCATAGCAGGACAATAAGGAATGAGTGGAAATGGCTGTTGCCATTGTCCACCATGGAGAACAGGATGGAGGAATGATTCTTGTAGTATGTAACCACCCTCTAGGGCACGTTAGTTAGAAATTTGGTTCATGTAGTGTAAGCTTCCAAAGCCAGACTACATTTCCCAAAGAACATTGCTGAGAGCCTATCCTGTGGGGGAGGGAGTAGCTCCACAGTTGACAGCACCAAAATATTTTGGTTTTCAGCTCCTTGTCAACAAATCAAATAACTCAGCAGCTGTAAGCCCCTGGGTTGTAGACGACCATTGTTCTTGCATTCCTTTTTCATATCTACCGTTCCAACCAGAAAAGCCCTGTCCCAAATCTTGAAACCAATGTAATGACTACAGTGGTAATATATATACATCTGTCTGCTGACTGCTGGCACAGGGCCTGAGTGACTGATTAAAATCAATTACTCAGAAACGGCTGCAATTTTTTCTTAATTACTCATATTACTAATCCAGATGGAAGTAAGTTTATTTATGGCACAGCACAGTATTACCTTCTTGAATTTCTGCTAAATTACTGTCTACTATGAGTTTGTACAGTTTTAATAATAAATATCCAGTTCCAATTTTTAGAGGAGTCCTGTTTTCTCCTTGTTAAATAGTCCTTTACAACAGAGCAAATTAAAAAAATTACTAACACATGTATGTGTGTCATGTCAACATGTATGTGTGATAAACCATCACAGAAAATTTGAGTTACACCCCCAAAAACAATTTTAAAGTCATAAAGTTGTGGTTTTATGGTTTTGGTTTTATCTCTATGCATTGAACTCGGTTTGTCTTTTCTTACAGAAAAAGATTGCATGAGTATAAATATGATCCTTTTCTTTGGTGCTATAGAAATGTGGGAAGGAAGTAAATGGAACAGAAACTGCCAAATAAAATATTACTCGAGGACAACGGCCACGTACATTTGATATCTGGTCAGAGAATAAAAAATAAATTAAAAAAAAAGAACAGCTTTTATCATGAAGGGTCTTGAGATAAAGGAT
The DNA here is from genome assembly GCA_013399945.1 of Ploceus nigricollis. NCBI lineage: Eukaryota > Metazoa > Chordata > Aves > Passeriformes > Ploceidae > Ploceus > Ploceus nigricollis. Next base: position 919,736 of record VXBC01001034.1, read on the forward strand.
TAATTTCAGAGAGATCCTGCCACAGTCTTTCAATCCCAGTAGGGGGTATACAGCACTTTCAGGATACTCTCCTGTCCTTAAGCATCACTTCTGAATAGAAGGGTGCTACTCTGGAGTGCCCATGCCATGAGCTGTTCCGAATGACAATTGTTTGGGAAAAGTCCACAAGAATACTTCAGCAAGCTGCTCTGTAACTGTGAGTGAAATAATACGCAAAACAATTGAAATCAAGTTGTGAACTTGAAAATATCTGAATAAACATCAAGGTCAAGCACTTGTGAAACTCTGGCTGACTCAGAGCACTGCTTTTTTGGTCTACCAGGGGCACATGAACCCGCAAGACTGTGAATTTTTTAACACACTTGGTTTGAGAGACTTCTCAGGTCTGGAAGGCACTTCTCTATACATGCCAAACTGCATTTTCTACATCATCAATATGAATTGATTTTATCATTCTTTGGAATACATACAGTATATTACTTGTCAATCCAATGGCATTTCATTCTTTACCCAAATGCAGTATTGTTCATGATCATTTCTTATGCTATTTCACAAATCAACCATAATAACGCTGTTTAATTCTATCTTTAGGATTAGTCACAATCCTGAAATTTTATGGTGCATAAAAAATTGATACTGGTAAACTTTTAGCTGAGGAAAAAGGAAAATGAAATGACATACTGTTAGAAGGGCTAAATATTTTCTTAATGTCTCTGTGTTACATTGTGGTTAAATAAAAGCCTTTGATGTGGGAACATATCCAGCTTTCAGAAAGGATGATTTTACCCACCTGGATCAGTCTATTCATGATAACAATAAAAAATTATATTTCTAAGATTTTGCTCCAGCAAGGACTTTTATCTGCAAGCTATCTATTATGTGTATGATTATGTATGCAAAGTCCCTTTCTTGATAAGATATGAGATTTCTAGTATTTATCAAAAAAAGGAAGAATTTAGCATACTCCCATGTAAATTTAAGCCCTGTATATCCTCCTTACATTTCTTTAAGCAGTCATTTTGTTTCCCAGTTTTTTCTAACAGTGAAGATCTGCAGCTCTGTTTTATATATCACCCAGAAACTGCAAGCACAGCTTATCCACCACGACATTAAATACTGGAGATATTTTGTCCACATCTATTCAAGCACATTTTATTCAAAGAAAATAATGATATTTCTTTAACCACCAACCAACAGCACCTTTATAAAGTTCTGTATTTTTCTGAATTTATGTTAAAAAAAATCCTTTACTTCATTGCTTTTGATGCCTGACAGGAGAGGTAAGTGCCATTAGACTCCCTGCCTACAAGACCTGAGCTCAGGATGATCTGTCAGAAAGAGTGTGACCTGGAGGTTAATGGACTGGGGATAAATTGAGATGAAAACCCCAAAACATCTAAACTGGAACTAACTCTAATGCAATAGTTGACCAGTTAGTCATACTTCACCTCTTCTCATTCTCCAGAATCACTGTGCTTCAATATTCTTCTCTTAATATTGGCAACCAATTCTTCAGAAAATGGCAGATAAATCCCATGCTGAGCTACTTAAGCAGCAGTGCTTAAGGGCAGCTGGCTTTCAAGAGGTCTGGAGAACTTACTGCTCTGTTTATTAGCAGTATCAGGCACTCCTTATCATTCCAAATGTCTTTGTAGACAAAAAAACAGAAAAATCAATCTTTTTTTTAAATCAGGTGTAACTAATGAGAATTCTAAGGTCCCATGGCAATTTAATTGGGCTATTAGATCATCAGTATATTTCAGTGGGAAATTAAGAACCTAAATATTTCCTTAGCTCTAGAGCTTGTAGCTATCTTCTCACCAGTTTAAAGACACCTTTTGCCATCTGGGGTTTCCTCTGCAGATTTATTACCAAGAATTATCCCTAGCCTTACCTGGATTTGTTCCTGAGTGTAGAGTGAAGAACATGATGAGTAAGAGTAGAAGTAGAAAACCTGATTAAAAAGGCAGGGAAAAAAAACAACAACAACTACAACAGCAACAGCAACAAAATACACAAGAAAATTGCAGTCCTTGGTGTTCCATAAGCATATAATCTGCTCTGAAAGAAAACCACAGCTGTGGAAGGAAAAAAAGGATTAACTTTCAGCTGTGGTAGAGCTGAGACAATTGCAGACAAGGCTTATCTTGTGAAAGTGGTTATGAGTAAGTCTGAAAATAAAGAAGATCAGGAAAAAGAAAACTCCTAGTTAACCTGTGATTATATACTATCAGAGCAACAGATCTGAATCTCAGATTTGAAAAAAATACCTTTAAGACTTTAAGCTGAAAGAAGGAGAATTCTTTATTTATTTCTGTGTTTCCACCTGACAGGGATTTAGCTAAAGAAGATTTTTTCCTAACTCAGAGACAGCTAAGAAATTTAGCCATGGTTGCTGTGTTAAATGTGAACTACTGCTGCATAACACAAATTAGCCTCATGCATCCATTACTCAAAACTGATATAAAATCCACCTTTGCTGTCCTCCATTTCTAGAGTCTGAGAACCCACTCAAAATATGGGGAAAACATTCCCTTGAAAGTCCCAGCTTCCCTTAGAAACCCAGCTGAAAACCCATTTCTGCAGAAGTGAGGAAAGAAACTTTCCCTTCTTGTCATTCTCCACCACTGACTCTTACTGGGGAGCAGCTTGAGGAGCTGTAGCTGCTGGAGCACATCCCTCTCTTCCTGAAGGCAACATCTGTCTAAGTGAGAACCCTGAGACTGCTGGGAGCCCCCTGCCCCTTTCCTCTATCTGACAGCAGCCAAATCCCGTGTCTCCACAGCTGGGTACTGACAGCTCTGGACAGCTGGATCCCTGCAGAAAGCCTTGGATCTTGGTGCCGCAGGACTTGCCCATCTGCACCGTTGTATGCAGGCATGACAAATCAGAATGTAGCATTAAGAAAACATTTTCTTTTAACAAAGCTTGAAAACTGCATTTAGTCAGACATCCTTAATTAGAGCAGCTGCCAGTAAAATAAGTGCTTTGACTAGAAAAATAAAGAGATCTGCTATGCTTTTTGCTCTGCTCAACCCTCTTGAATGTGGCCAAAACATAAGACAAAAATATTAATTGAATTCATGTTTTACAGATTTGGATCTATTCAGCTGTTGAGTACTCTCAAGCCTAAATAACAGCTCTATTAATTATTACCCACAGTCCTCTGCTTAGAGCCACAGCTGTTTTCCTGTTTCACAGACATTTTTCACAAATTACAAAACTACCTAAATTAATAAAAGTCTAGGCACATATGACTGCAAGAGCTGGAAAGAGTTTCAGCTCATAAGCTGTGTGATTCTCCACACTGCTAATTTAGAGCAACTGAGCTACTTTATCAGTCAGCTTTCATTACTTAATGAAGTTACTCAAATATTGAAAAACACAGTCTGGATATCTTTAATGTGGGTGGCAAAGATGTCTGAATTAGTTACTGCTGTTTCTATTATCTTTTGGAAGATGTATCTAATTCATTTCCTAAACTCA